>CAJNDS010000427.1:0-143287 GCA_905221605.1 Symbiodinium natans
GGAGGAGGGGGAGGGGGGGGGTCGCGAGGGGTTTCAAGAAAAGTGAGCAGGGTGACGTCACCCTTTCCTGTTTGGCAAGAGGCGGGGGAGGGTAGGGAATGTTTGGCGTAAAAAGCGAGAGCAGGGGGGGGTAGGGTCAATGGGCAGTGATTCGCTGCTACTTGGACTGCGGCAGGCCAATTGGGCTCCGGCAGGTCAGGGTTGGTTTGTAGATGTATGACGCATCGTCGTCAACACCAGGAGAAGCGGCCTCGGCCACTATGGTCATGGCCACCGCCCTTGGACATGTCCTTACGTCCCACAGGAGAACTCATTCGGGGCCTACCAGAATGGTTGGTGGACCAGCTGCGGTGCAGGGGGCATGACATAGGGGCGGCAGGCTCGCTTTCTATCTCTCTCTCTCTCTCTCTCTCTCTCTCTCTCTCTGTTTTTTTCTTTCTCTGTCTGTCCCTGTCGTCTGTCTCTCGCTGTCTCTTTGTCTCTCTGTCTCTTGGTCTCTTCCTGTCTTCGTCTCTTCCTGTCTTTGTCTCTCTGTCTGTCTGCCTGTTTGTCTGTCTGTCTGTCTCTCTCTCTCTCTCTCTCTCTCTCTCTCTCTCTCCCTCTCCCTCTCCCTCTCTGTCTCTTTCTCTCTGTCACTCTTTTTCTGTCTCTTCTGTCTCTGTTCGGGAAGATCCTTCACCCCTGGGCCCTCAACCCCACTGTAAGACATTTCCTCATCGCGCATCACTTTTTTACATTAGCCCCTGAAAGAGGTGCTTCCGACCACTGGTCGGCCAAGGACCTGCACAGTGCGTTGGCGAAAGGGTCTGTCTACAGCATGACCGGCAGTGTGTTCTGGGTCCATGTCGACTCAGGCCACACCGCTGTGCAGACGGTTTCATTTCTGGACTTGGTGCGGGCGTCCCGCACGCTTTTCCTCGGCGGTCGGTGGCCAATGGACTTGCCCATCCTCCTGCGTGCCTCAGAGGCCGCAGCATGGCAGGACAGAGCGTCCGGTCTCAAGCGCTGCCCATTGGTTGAGGGGCACGCGGTCGTGGCGGCTTTCTACATAGGTCTGGCGCGGTCCATCTTAGACCGCGATGTCGGCGCCATCCAGCAGTGGCTCGACTTGGCCGTGTGTGTGAAGCTGCAGGCCCATGACTTGGTTACATCGGCAGAGGACCCAGATGGGGCGGTCCGAAGTGCCATTTTGGGCCTGCAGTCGCAGGCACGGACGAGCACCCTCGTGTCATTGTCGTGCTCCTATATCTGCTGGCTTCGGCGTCTCGAGACGGTCCTGGAATCCCCGACATACAAGGGCTGCACGCTGGCGGAGCAGGTGGACCTCCTGAAAGAAAGGGACAAGATCCACTATGTGGATGGGCGCGAAATGAACCGCACCCTCTTGATCGGGAGCAAATCCGCTGTTGCCAGCTTCAAAGACACTGCCACATGCGACATCTTCTTGATGTTGGAGAGGCGCTGGGGCAGGACCTTGTTTTCTCTCCACTCGGTGTCTTGGGCAGCACTGGCAGACTACTAGCCGTTCTTGTTGATTGATTGTTGTGTGTTCATTGTGGGTTTACGGACTCTCTCTATGCCGGCTTCCTTGTCCGAAGCCAGGAAAAGCTCCGAATGCTTCTGAACGGCTGCAAAGCGGCGATGCCTGGCAGTCTCGCGTATGTGTTGGAGACAATGTATTTTCTGCTGCACTGTGGTCTTGTCCGGACAACGAAATTCACGACGCACAGTATGAACGCACTAAAGCACACCAGTTTCCTGGCGCTCACTCTCGGGGCAATGCTTCTGTTGTCTTCGCTGGAATCCAAAGCACGTGCAGAAGACGAGTCGCGAGCGACGGACGTCTTGGACGTCCTGGCCTTGTTTGCGCGGCCAGTGCGTCTCTTAGAGGGGGACAGGTATGTCCAGACCAGCCGTGTGGAGGAGGAGGAGGAAGAGGAGGAGCACGACGAGGACCCAGCTGAAAAACATGCTGGCGTCCAGCAGGATGATGAGGAGGAGGCGGAGCAGGGAAAGCCGCGCCGCCCAAGAGTGTCTTTGGGGTCATGGTTCGAGGACAAGGATGATCGCGCTCGCAAGTTGGCCGAGATCCTGCTGCAGGTCCTCTCCGGCGGATACGCGAGGGACATGGTCTTTTTGTCCAAGCACAATCGCTTTGGCTTCTTGGCCGAAGGGGCGAAGGTCCAGGTCGATTTGGCCGAAAAACTCTGGTCTGTTGTCGCGGAGGGCGGGGCCGAGCATGCTGCGGCGACCACTGCAGCAGAGGAGGCATTGGGGGACGATGCCCAAGTGAAGCGCTGGCTAGAGAAGCGGACACAGGTGTTGCAGCTCCCGTTCAAAAATCTCAAGACTGAGGCGGTGAGAGCTCAGCTGTGCGAATCCTTTTTGAAGGCGAAGAGACCGAATAAGGTGCTTTATGTTTGGAACGGCGACAGCATCCGGGAGAGGCCCAGCCAACCATGGACGCGCAGAGGTGCCTTTGGTCGGTTTTCAAAGAAAATCTTGAACAGTGTCTGCAAGATTGCGCAAGACATGGTCTCCAAGGGCGGCACCGTGGGCTTTTCGGACTACGCTGTCGCTGTGGGTTCAGACGGTGGCCTTCGATCGCAGAGGCTTGTCCTTGAAAAGAACAAGGTCTTCGGTCTGTCTGCGAAAGAGATCCTAGTCTCTCGCAGCCGCCGCGCCAAGAAGGAGACAACAAAGAAGCAGCGGGCCGAGGACGTACAACATGTTTATATAGCAGCTGCCCTGACCTCGAAAAAACAGAACCAAGTGTTCCTCAGAGGCGTGGCGGAGAAGATGGCGAGCTTCCAGGATCTGGGGTTTCATCGGCCCGCATTCCCCTTGGTCTCGTGCGAGGCCACTCGGTGGTCACCAGCAGAACTGTTATTGTAAAGAACTCCTTAAATGAAACTGACAGCCGAACCCTGCCTCTTCCCGGAGTCAAGGAAAAAACGGCGCTCATGGAGTGGAAAAAAACGCCAACCTGCTCGAGCCCCGTGTCCTGGAACAAGGAGAAGCTGCCCATGTTTTGGCGTGAGCGGAAGCCTTTGGAATGGTGGTCGACCTTGCTGGAGGCAGTGCAGCCAAATGCTGTGGTGGACTTCGCCCCAGGCTGCGGTCTGCCTCTTGCCTGCCTCCAGTCCGACGTGCCTTATGTCGCTCTGGCCTGGAATGCGTCGCACAAAGCGACCTTGGAAGCAATTTTGTTTGAAGCCGCCAAGAAGCACCTATCTGGTCGACCATTGCTGTGGTCCGAAGTTACGGGTGAGGAGGAGGGAGAGGACGCGGGCCTGGAAGAGGAGGAGGATGATGAGGACGAGGGCACCCAGAGTGATTCCCAGTAGCCCCACCGATGTCGGTCCGAGGACAGGTCGCCAGGCGCGCAGCCAGGATGACTTTGGCCAAGTTTTAGTCGCGGGTCTGCCAGAAAAAGGAGGCACCTATCGATCATTGAAGCCCTTGTTGCTCCTAGCCTCTCATGCTATGTTTTCTTGTGGCAGTGGCTGCCCAAATGCTGCTTCAGCCCGCTTCACTGCGCCCAGGTCCGATTCAAGGACAAGAAGAAGGACAGGCCAGCCCCAGACTCGACGTCGGACATCATTGGCTTGCCTCGCTTCTTGCGAACCACTTGGGCTTTTCCCGTTGCTGCCAGGTGCCAGCTCACGAGCATCAGCATCGCGTCTGCCGGCGTGCCGCTGCCATGCTTTAATTCACCCAGTCATGTCTCTTGAGTTCTTTCTGTGGACCATGGCACGGATGGGCTTGCTACATGATGGAACCCTTCCGGTCCAAGAACTGGTCTGGTCTTTTGTCTCTGTGCCATTGCGTTCCCGGGGCGCCATGGCCCAGCAAGATCCCCGTCCCGCAGAGCCTGGTGCAGAAGGGGCTATAGGTGATGTTGCGCAGGCCATGTGTAAGCAGGTGGTCTGGGTCCAAACAAACGTCGCGGCCTGGATCCAGAAAACGCAGTTTGCGCATGCGATGCTTGGTCCTGGTGGTCGCTTGGACACCTTGCCGCCCTTACAGATCGAAACACCCGGAACTGCTGGCGAGGCCTCGGGGCAGCCGAAAAAAAAAGCGAGAACAGCGACCTCCTTCAAGGAATCTTTGCTGCAGGTAAACAGTTCTTCTCACAGCCTGCCCTTCTTGAGAACAACAAGAAGTGAGTGCGCCGAGCAGCTGAGGAGATGTACCAGCGAGGCCATTGTGTGGAGGCCCTTCGGACCAGCGGCATGTACGAGGCTGGCTGTTCCATATTCTGGTTGGACGTCCTCGCGGACCTGAAAAACAACAAGCATTGCCAGCCAGGGTTCAGTGACATTTGCCAGCGCTCGGGATGCGTTGGCAGACATCCCGTGTCCCCTTCATTCATTGCCCCAAAGGCGCGCGTCGTCTTTTTACATTGTCCTGCTTTGCTGAGGTATGCGGACCTCTGGATGGCGGAAACGAAAGGTCGCTTGGTCTGTCCGGCGGTCCTCTTTGCCAGGGTCACGGACGAGAAGAGTGTGGACAAGCCTTGGGAATTGCTTGGCGGGTCAGGCGCTTCAAGTGAGAAATAGCCTCCATTGGTACTCTGCGAGAAAGGAAGATGTAGCAAGAAACATGAGAGCATGACCACTCCTTATGAAGTTAACCGACAGGCCTGCTGCTCGCGTTCTACTTGGTCTTGGCCCGGTCTGTGGACGGCCAGGACTGGGAGGTCGTGGACAAGCTGCTGTCAGCAGCCCTGAGCACCACCATCAGGGTCCACACGGGCAGGACCGACTCCGAGGACATCGCCAGGGTGAAGATGGACTGGCTGGGCCTGAGCAGGAAATTGGGCCAGCTGGCACCCAGTTTGTTGCTTTGGCTGCGCTGGTTCCATGAGGGCACTAAGGGTTGGGGTTTAGGCATGGACAGCAAGTCCCTCAAGCTCTTGGAGACCAAGAAGGTGCGGTACGAAGGCCGTGCGATCTCCAAGGAGAAGCTGGAGTTGGGCATCTTGGCCGGGACCCTCGGTCTTTGTGATGCAGACACGTGGTCGTCGGCCTGGTCACTGGAGCGGGAGTTTGGCAGGGGTCTGACGGACAACCAGGCAAAGTTGCTGATTCTCATGAGGGCCGCTAACAAGCACCACAAGGAGTACCCCATCAGCGAGAAGTGTGAGGCGCTGAGCCACGTTGATCCGAAGCAGATCCTGCTTTACTTCTTCCAGGTCTTGCTGGTGGCTTTCAGGTCGGAGTACGCCAACCTCGACGAGGACTTCCGTGAGGGCAACAGGCTAGAGACCTTCTTGTTGCTGATGTACATGAAGCTCAGCTTGGTCGCTTTGGCCAGCACCCTCATAGAGGTGTCGGACGTGGATGGCGACATCAAGAAGAAGCTTCAGCATGTGGTGGTCCTGTTTGCCTCCCCTCTGGAGTTCCAGAGCCACATGGATGCAGCAAGCTTCGACCCACACAGAGAGTTCTACACGAGTGTCTTTGGCAAGCCGGGCGACGCAGGGTCTTCGGTCAGTGACTCTTCGGTCAGTGACTCAATCGTGCTTGACTTCATCGCGGCTGTTTACCCACTCTTCGATGGTTCCAACGACGCGGCGGTGAAGAAGTGTTCCGAGGACATGACTCTGGCCGATTTTCCGGGCCATGTTTTCGAGGGAGGACACGGCAAGGGCTCGAAGGACGCCGACTTTGCACCTTGGCGACTGTGGTACAAAGCAATGCAGCAGCCCAGCCCCGATGCCTGTGTGTAACTTAGCTGCAAGCGTGTGAAGCTTACATGTGCTGCGCTCACTCGATGCTTGCGCAATTGTTGTGACATTTTCGTTCTTGCTTGCACCGAGGTCTTCCAGCTCCGTGATGAAACCGTCGGTGAGCCTCCTTCACAGGGCCAGCGCAGATGACCAGGCAACCAAGAAGAGCACCGAGCAGGTCTGGAAGGATGTGCAGAAAAAGAGGAAGGCCAAGGCCCAGGTCAACCTTTTAAAGCCGGACTACACTTCCCAGGAGGTCCGGGGCCTCTACGAAGCCTTCAAAAAAAGAGCGGCCAAGCAGAAGGTCGGCGAGGCTCAGCACTTGATCGTTTTCAGCGGCGACTTGATCGGAGAGCCTGCGGAGAAGCCTTGGCTAGGAGCTCCTCCGGCAAATGACGTCTTGGAGAAGAGCTCTCGTCTTCTGGCCTGTCTCGCTGGCATGAAGGGCAAGGCCGACATCGTGGTCGCGTTCGATGGGGAGTCTCGAGCACAACAGCGGCAGATCCAGGATGCGCTGGGCGCCGACGCTATGGAGTGCATCCTGCTGCTGAGCCGCTCGGCCTCCTTAAGGGTGTTTTGGCACGTGGAAGAGTTGGGTCCCCCAGGACTCTTCTTTGCATGAGCAGCCCAGGTGGTGAAGGCGTGCTCGGAGAATTCGTCGGCAAAACCGACGACAGCAAGAAGAAGCCGGGAGAAGAGCAGTCGGGAAAACACCCGTTGGGGAGAGTGGAACACGGGTATTTTGCAGGGAGGACGCTGAACTGTTTGAAGGCCTGTGACTTCGACTGGTCTCAGTTCGTGAAGCAGACTATCCCGGTCAAATTGCCCCTCCTGAGTGTCAAGGATAAGGGTGCCAACGGCGGTCAATGTCAGGTCCCGGAAGGATGGGACAAGCCAGGCGCCCCATTCTTCTGGCGGGAGAGCAAGTCCGCGGACTTTTGGACCCAGCTCCTGGCGGCGCTCTGCATCAGCGATGTCTTCGACATGACGGCGTCGACCCAACTGCTCAAGGCATCGGTCCAGTCGGACGTGGCCTACACAGGTTTGACATCGTCTGGGTCGGTACATGCGAAGTGGCTCACGGATTTTGCGGACAGAGAATTCTTGAAGGTTCTCGCGAACGAGGAGACGGACCTGGCGCAAACCATCGCGGAGCTCTTCGGGGACAGCCTGGAGTCTGAGGAAGAAGACGACGAAGGCGAGGAAGACACGGCGGAAAAAGCAGAGAAGGACGAAGAGCAAAAAGAAGAAGAAACCGATGCCGGCAAGTCGTGAGGGCCGGTCACAAGGGCCTGGTCAGGAGCCATGCACAGTCAACAAGTGTTTTGTTCTTAGATGGCCATACGTCGTGGCCTGCTGCCTCTAGCGCTCATAGTGGTGGTCCCGAGGCTTTTAGAGAGACTCGCTTTCAAAGCGGTGCCACGTGGTCCGAAAGTTCCTCTCCGGTTGTTGTGAACACACACATCCTAAACTCCAAAGAGCCTTGTAGTGTCATCGTCACAACATGGAATGGACTCAGCCGAATAAATCCACAGGCGTCTCGGATCGGGCCCCAGACGCACCAAAGCTTGCACGGTGAGCAAAAGCAAGACGGCAGTTTTCCTGAAAGCTGTGCCTCCTGAGGCTACTTGAATTCATTGGCAGCTGTGCTCGTCGCAGCATGAGACACCCAATGTTCGCTCTGCTTCAGCCATTTGGCTGGCCTTTTGTTTTTTTCGGGTCCTGGGGAAAGGATGGGTCCGAGCAGGTGGTCCGCAGTGATGGCTGGGCCCCCCCCTGGACAAACGCGCGGTCTGCAGACGTCCGGGACAGCAGCCGGTCTGAAGAAGAAGCAGGTGTCGGCACGTTTCCAGAGGTCACGGGCCGCCTCTCCAGCAGTCACTGCCAAACCATGTCCTTGGCAACAGGACCATGGTGACAACATGGCTGACAGAGCGTCCGGCGCATTTTCCCGGTCAGTGGGCCTTAGGCTGTGTTGTGTGCAACGCGTTCGAGAAGCGTGCCCGTGAACACACGTCCAGACACAGACGTTGCAGCACGAAGTGGTCTAGGTTCGAGGTGCTACTTGGCAGCGGTTTCACCTCTGTTGTCTGCAGTCGACAGTCAGTCACTCATGCATGGTTTGCTTTAATCACACGGCTTTGTCATTCGAGGCGCGGCCGCCTTTCGATGCAGCCTTCGTGTTTCATTTTGCACTCGCGGAGCACCCTGCACAAGACCGCGGTCGCAGGCTTCTTGATGCCAGACGCTCCAGTCTCCAAGGTTTTGGTCTCGCAGCCAGACGTGGACTTGCTGCGCGGAGGCGTCCCTCAGGTATGCGACTGGGTGCGAGTTTGGAAATATGTCGGCTTGACCTCAATCAGATCTTCAGACGCTTTGTCTGCATTTGTTTGGTCCTCGTCCCGAGACCCAGCTGACCCCAACACACAAAACGAAAATCGTGGCTCAGGAAGGCCTGCTGCAAATGGAGGCGGACCTCTCACACGCGCAAGGAAGAGTCAGAGGTGGGGGACGGGCGCAGATTCGGCAAATGATCGAGATCATGGCCGACTCGATCCGGGCCCGGGTCAAGGCCAACCTCTTCAACGCTGCCTGCGTGTCTTTGCTTGTGGACGACAAGGAACCGTGGCGGGTTGTCCGATACAAGTGCTCCGTGGTCCAGAGGTCCGGGCAAGGGTCGAGCATCGTCAAAACAGAGCGTGGTCTGTTAGGACTCGTGCTCTGGTTGCAATTGACTTCTTGAAGAGGCAAGAAAAAAAGTGTTGGCGTTTGTGATGCTGGTCACGAGCATCCGAGGTTCCGATGCGAGGAGGCAGCCTGAGCGACGTCGACGAAGACTTCGGTGTGAAGCTTTGCCAAGGCATTTGTGGACTGTTGTCGACCATCTGCACAAATGCTGATGGTGATTTTTGCTCCGAATCGCACCTGGGTGGCACGTATTATTTGCATGCATAACAACTCTTCAGCGCGTTGGTTTCCCAGCAGACGGGCCCCGGCTGTTGGCGGGCACTCCCTTACCTCGTTCGTGAGAGAAGAAGATTGAGATACTGGTTTGACGGTCCCCTTCTGGCGGGCCCCGTTTGGCGGGCCCCGTCAGGCGGGCCCCGTCTGGCGGGCCCCGTCTGGCGGGCCCCGCTTGGCGGGCCCCGTCCGGCGGGTCCCGTGTGATGAACCCCCACTCGCAACAGAGGTCAATTCAAGTCAAGTTCGTGTAAAAAGTCAGGTGTGGCGAAAAGCTCTTGTGATTTCATTGGTTGTTTTGATGATTCCTGTAAACAAAGACTGCCTGCATCGTTTGACGGGGCCCGTCTGGCGGGCCCCGTCTGGCGGGCCCCGTCTGACGGGCCCCGTCTGGCGGGCCCCGTCTGGCTGGGACGAGCCACTGCTACACTACTGTGGGTGCAGTCAGGTCCACCTTCTTATAACTTAATTGCCTTTCTGAAAGCTCCTGTAAACCCGATGCTTCCACTTGACGGGACCCGTCGCGGGACCCGTCGGACGGGTCCCGGCGACGGGGCCCGGCAAGTACACGCTGGACAGAGGAATGAATGCAAGTTTTTGTTGACAGATTCTTACACATCGATGTCAACTTCCTCACAATCAGCCCACCGGACCGGACGGGTCCCGTCAGACGGGCCCCGCCAGACGGGTCCCGCCAGACGGGGCCCGTCAGACGGGGCCCGCCAGACGGGGCCCGCCAGACGGGGCCCGTCAGACGGGGCCCGTCGCAGGGGATTAGAATGGATACCTTTCTATATGTATTTCCCACAAAAAAAACACGTATATACACACAGACACATATACATATATATATATATAATAAGTATGCATATATATATATATATACATGAAAGATACAGTACTTCAGGAAGGGCACGGGTGATGGAGGGGAAGCAAGAAGGGAGGGTGGGAGGTCGAGCTCTGCGGGGCATGGGAGGGCAGAAAAAGTGGAAGGAGAATGTCAGGGTGGTAGGCACGAACCCGTGTAGGCACCTTGTCGCTAGGGCGTTTTGTTTTTACCACCCAACCCACAGCAGAGAGATTCTGTGAGTGTTTTGCATGATGGACCGAGGTACGCGCAGGTTTGTGACAAGGTCATGGCCATCACCGCAGACGGTGCGTCAAGCATGCAGAAGGGTCTGAAGTACTTGCAGGTCGGCTTCAAGAACGCAAGCTTGTTATGCCGGGACCCATGCCACACCATAAGAATTGCTTGTGGCAAGCCGGCAAAGCTCGAGGAAGAATTTGAGAAATGGTGGTACGACATTTATTTGCGGCCAAAGACAGCACTGGTGCCCCAGCTACAGCACTCGGAAAAAATGCGATTCGAACTGATGGCGTGCCAGCTTCTTAGCTGCATCCAGTTTGTCCTGCAAAGTTGACATACTCGCAGCACCGGCGCTTGGTAGTGTTAGTGTGTGTGTGTGTGTGTTTTTTTTGTATTTCCGCTTGTTCTTTGTTGTCACTTGAGGAAGTTGATCTTGGACACCGACGGCAAGCAAGGGGCTGGTTTGACCAAAATCTTGAGGCACTTGAGCTTTGCGGCTCACCGCTGGGAGTCCACGGTTTGTCCGCAGCGGCGATACGTTTTGCTTCAGAGTGCCATCGCACTGTTCTTGTCGGTCAGGGCCACGGACAAAAGGCTGGAAGCCAAGGAGCGGCTGCTTGCGGCCAACCGTCTCCGGGAAATGGGTCCGAGGCATGCAGCTATGGCCGGAGTGAGTGCCGATTGGGGTCAAGATGTGGGTCACCTGGTCAAACTCTTTGAGAAGACCGACCATGACATTGCCTTGTCCAGGTCGCACATCAACGACTTTCTGCTTCGAGTTCGCAAACTCTACACAGAGGGCCAGATCATGGTCGAGGCCGACGGTCACAACCACAGTTACTTCGCCGAGGCCATCCGGACTTGTCAAGAGAGCCCGCCGTTCATGTTTGGGAACAGGGCCCACATGCTCTGGCATCCTGCTGCCATGGACGAGATCAAAGAGGTTCACAGCTCCATGATTAGAGTGGTGCAAGCCGCATCGGTTCCTTGATTGCAATTGGGCTTTCTTTAAAGTTGCTGGGACAAACTGCTTGCGCCTGGGCGCTGCGACTCGAAGCCAGGACCGACTGAAAGTCGACTTTCCGGACAACGGCCTGGCCGCGGACTTCTGTGTGTTTGATTTGAAAGAGTGGCAGAGAGTCAGGGACCTCAACTCCGAAGGTAAGGTCGATGATGCTCGGTCCCTGAAACAGAAGCTGATGCAAAGGGCTGTTCGCCTATCGCAACAGTACTTGCCTCGGAGACTGGCGGTCGGGCCAGCCGAAGAAGCCGGCCTTGGCGAAGAATTGGCGGCAGCTGCCCTGCAGATCTTGCCACGCAGGTGCGACATGTTCATGCAGACCCAAGCCTGCCTAGCCTGGTATCATTGTGCTGGCATCATTGTGCTAGGTAAACTGCCGTCAGTAAGTTTGCTTGCATTGTTGCTGGCCTTTGGGCAGGAGCCGATTCATGCAAAGCAGTGGAGAGACGCCGGACAATCGCTTGCTGTGGGGTCAAGTCGATGTGGACAAGCTGGAGTTCGTGGGTCCATTGCTTCTGTGGTACCTGAGTGTCGAGCACACAAGTGTAGCTGTGGAACAGGACATTGGGAAAACTCGAGCGCTGCTAGAGAAACATTGTGGACCGCTGCTTGACAATGGGTCAACAATCGACCAGCTTCTGAACATCGTGTTGGATGGTCCAAAAAACGTCTCTGAGGTCTGTGCGAAGGTTGAGGGCCAGCTTGGTTTGACGGAGTGGTCCCGAGAGTGGGCAGCCACTTGGCTGGCACGATTGGGTCGCAGGTTCGCTGTCTACAGGGTCCGATGCGACAAGGGCCGCAAAAGAGGACCACAGGAAGGCAGTGACAGGTCGGTTATAGACAAACGCAACGCGTCGGTCAAGCGCATGCTTGGAGCACAGCCGGCTAGCTTGCGTGAAAGAGGCAAGCAGACATCGTTGATCGGGTCCAGGTTGGCCAAGATCCTGGGGACCCCGAACTCGGACGCCAAGGACAAACTTCAAAAGTTCGCCAAAGAGACTGCCCGGAAGCGGTTGGCGCAGCGATTCCAGCGACCAATGGCTTTGCCCGAGCCACGAACTGGCGAGGTCTTGGGTCCGGGCAAGGACGAGAACTTTGTCATGCCGTCAGGACCTGGAGGATACAGGGTCGTCGATGGGACAGAGACGGGCCAGCTCCCGAAAAAGAAGGACGCCGTGGTCAGCCCTTGGAAGAAAGGTTTGGCCAGAGACTTCAAAATTCTGAGGACTGCCCATTATGTGGTCGTCGATGGGCTAGACAAGGACGTACACATGGCACGATCACACCTGGCACGGCCCGAGTCGGCCAAACTTGTCCTTCAACTTGGAATGGTCGCATACGGTCTTTCGGCCCTGTCACGAGAGCAATATGCGGCTTTGAAGCTGTCTCGGCCAGGTGGGGAAGTCTTGCAGCACAAGGCAGCCATCCGGCAAACCAAGGCCGACATCCTCATGACCCCTGACTTCAAGACTGATTGCAAGGAGTTTGCAAAGGCTTTGTCGATCTTGGCCAAAGAGGACAGAAGCAAATGGTCCGTCACACTTGGGTCGCAAAAAACGACGCCGCAGCAAGTAGTCCTGGCCACATGGTCTGATGCAGTTGTGTTTCTGCGAACAATACGCAGATTTGATCGTGAAAGGTTCATCCAGAACCCATTCGTAGCCCGAACTAGTGCGCCTGATAGCAGCAAGCCTTTGAGGGCAAAGCTCTCTGACATTTTCAAGGCACCGGAAAAGTTTGGCCGAGGCAACATGGGCTTGATGTCGAAGACATCCAAACGAAGGAGGGCCACGTGACTGGCTGACATGAACTTCTCCAGGTCTATGCAGACATGTACTCATTACAGGTCAACGCAGCTGACACGCATGTCTAGCCGGTCATGGTGTGCCTGTTGGGTCCGAGCAAGCACGAAGGGGGCGTGCGGGGGAGAAAAAAAGGACCACAGTGTGGCAAGCGCTCACTTTCTTTAGGCTTCTGCGAATTACTTGTCATATTTCACATCGACGCTTGCCCATGTCCTGACTGGAGGCCTTTGCTTTGCGGCTCAACTCAGGCCAGGCAGAGGTCTCCGATATCGTCATGTGCAGCTTCCACTTGTGAGCATGGCTGACTTTGATGTTCGTTGTGCTTGTTTGCAGTTTGTAAATTTCAACAGCAATGGTCAAAAACGAAATGGTCAAGCGGGAGCTGAGCGGACAAATGGTCGTCAAGCAAGAGCCGGAATCTCTGGACTCGCCGGACCTTTCAATTGTCCATGTCAAAATCAAGAAGAAGGTCTCGGACAAAAGACGTGGCCAGCTTCGAGAAGCAGAGGCGAACCGCAAAAACAAGGTCAGGTCCCGTCGCGCAGGTGCTCAGATCCAGGAACTTCAGGAGCAAAACGCAGAGCTTCGTGAAGCCGTGGAGCACTTGGAGGGTCTCAAGTTGCAACCGGTCAGCAACGAGCGGTCTTCTGATTTTGGCCTTGGGTCCTTGGACTACGTTTTCCATTGTGTGGCGTGGGCCCAGGCAAAACCTGGCCGGAAAGGTCAAGTACCTCAACGAGTGTTTGTACAAGCTGGGGTGGCCTGGCTTGTCTCCCTGAACCTAAACCCTTAACCCTGGTGAGCAACAACAGTCGTTTTGCTTTGCTCAGGTCCGCCAACAAGAACCTGCTGAACACCTATCATGCGAAGGTTGCCGAGGTGGACACTTTGAGCCGTGCCGTTGTTTTCATTCTGAACACCAGCGGCTTCAAATAACACAACCATTGGGTTCCTTGCTTCTTTCTTCACTGATCTAAGGACGTCTGAGAAGAAAGCCTTGGAGGACGAGGTGGCCCGGCTTCAAGGTCTGCTGGAGCCTCGCAGTGGGCTGCCGCGACTAATGAGCTGAACCTCCCCGGCCGGGTGGGTTTCTTGGGTTTCATCAGAAGGTCATGCAATCTCGCCAGGCAGGGCAATGTCTGGTCGAAATGCCTGGACATGTCCTGTTTGGTCGAAGGGGGCTAGTCACATGATCCTGACGTCTGGTCGGACTCACAGCAGCGGCGTCCGTGTGTGAGAAAGAATAGAAGTGCATGCCGCCACTGTTACTTGTTTGTTGTGACATCCCTTTCATGTCTCTTTTCTTTCCTGTCCTGGCCAGGTTTCTTCGTGGCGGATTGGTGGGGCCGGACAGAAGATGAAGAAGGGCCGACCTCTGGACTTGTGCGTGCGTGCAGAAAAGAAGCCATGACCGCCAGCATTCATTCGTGCAACAACTTCCACTAATAATCTTCCCGGCATACCCCAAACCAGAGAGTAGAGAAAATATTTTTGGCCGCGGCCGGAAGCACCGGCCAGTATATATATATATATGTATATATATATATAAGGTATCCTGTACATTCCCTTAAAGGGTGTGTATATATATACACACATATATATATATATTTCTTTTATGTAGGGCCGAATTCCCTCATTCCCTGCCAAGCAACAGTAAGGAAGTCGCTTCATGCGGAACTTCAGTTCGCTTGCTACGAGCCCCTCGGTTCAGAGGTTGGGTGCGGCAATGTAGGGGCCTTGAAAATTCGAGTAGGGGTTTAGGGTTTAGGGTTTAGGGTTTAGGGTTTAGGGTTTAGGGCTAGGGCTATAGGGCCTGGATAATTAGAATAGGGTCTGGGGCGTTATTGCAGTATCATGATAAAGGGACGAGAAGGGAATACCATTAGTAAATATTCCGAACCCTAGATTAGGGTTCTCTGTGGGATCAGGGTTAATGGGACTTGAAGGCGCTTGTGAAATGCCAAGGTCTTTAGGGCTTTGGAGGTTGGGTGTGTGGGGCTGTAGCTAGGACCCAGGGTAGGCGTTTATTCCCTTTGTTAGGGTTTGGGTTCCCTTACAAGCCCCTTTCAGCCAAGAAGGGCACCCGTTTTATTCCTAGCTTACTCTTGAGTCGAAGGAGGGGTCCCTGTAAGTTTAGGGTTTAGGGTTTAGGGTTTAGGGTTTAGGGTTTTAGGGTTTTAGGGTTTTAGGGTTTTAGGGTTTAGGGTTTAGGGTTTTGGGGTTTAGGGTTTAGGGTTTTCAGGGGCTTGTGAAACGGTATGGTTTTCAGGGCTTAGAGGCTTGATGTTTGCCTCGAAGATAGCTCAGGCCTTTTTCATGCTTTCAGCATGCCCAAGCCTTGACGGCTTTGCCGCAGTTCCTCTTTGGGTTGACTGTAGTTCCTCTACAAGGAGGGGCACCCTTGCTATACTAACTATCGTTAAGGGACTTATAACCTAAGTTAGGATCCTTATACCCCAATTTAGGACCCTTATAACTCTACTTATAACTAGGGGGCTCCCTCCTTGTATTGAGGTTTACAACAACAAGAACCCCAAACGTATGCCCGTAGGGGTGGCAGTTCGACCGAAGGATGTCCCAACCCTTAGCCGTAAACAATGAACCCCAAGCCCTACAGACTTTAACCCCAAACCCTAAGCCCTCACACCTAAGCCCTAGACCCGGAACACTACCCCCTAACCCCTAGACCTAAACCGCTAGACCCCTAAACCCTAAGCCGAGCCAAAAGGAGATGCATGGGGAAGATCTCCTTCCTCAAGGACGCTCGCCGGGTATTTAGGAGTTTATAGGGAGCCCAGGACCCCTTTGAGGGTTTAGGGTTTAGGGTTTAGGGTTTAGGGTTATTCCTTCACGAAAGGGCTTGGCTTCCCAGTATAAGCCCACTCCGGGCTTGGGGGTTAGGATTCAGGGTTCAGGGTTTAGGGTTTAGAGTTCGGGGTTTAGGGTTTAGGGTGCAGGGTTCGGCGTTTCGGGTTGGGTTTTGCCTCTGGTTTGGTTTGGGTCGGGCTGATGAGAGGTACCCTCTAAAAAGGGGAACCTGTGAACTTGGGGTGCGTTAGGGTTTAGGGTTTCGGGGTTCGGGGTTTAGGGTTTAGGGTTTCAGGTTTCAGGGTTTAGGGTTTAGGGTGTAGGGTTTAGGGTTCTGCCCCGGGCAGGGGGAGTAGCCGAGGCCCTCGAGGGGTGCCCTATTCCTTTCTCAGATTTGGGGTAAGGCCGGTGCCCCGGACTCCACGGGGTTGCCTTTCTTGGAATTTAGGGTTTGGGGTTTGGGGTATAGGGTTCAGGGTTTGGGGTTTAGGGTTCAGGGTTCAGGGTTCAGGGTTTAGGGTTTAGGCTGGAAGAACCACTACAGACCCTGGTTCTAGTGAAGCTCGTGGGTGGAGACCAGGTCCCTGCACCCTACACCCGCAAGCCCCACTAAACCCTACACCCTTCACCCTAAGCCCTAAACCCTAAACCCTAAACCCTCAAGGAGATCATGAGCAACAGCGTCAGCGCGCAGCAGGGGCAGGCGACAACCTTTGGGATCTTCGGGGTTGGATTTTTCGGCCCAGGGGCTCAGGAGACGCTGGTCACCTGAGAGCCTTAAGGGTTCGAGGGGTGACGGGGCTCTAGGAGGGACCATTATCAGGTGTGTGTACATGCGTGTATATCTATATATATATATATATACATATCTTTATGTTTTTGTTTATTGCATAGGTAGGATTATACAGGGCAGTGGGATTGGGGTCCCCGGTCTGGCGTCCCTGAGACTGACGAGTTTTTTGGTGCTTATAAGGGTTACATTGGGAAGGGGTGGGGGGAGGGGGGGGTGAAGAAGTTTCGGCGAGACTAGGCCGCCCAAAGTCTGCGGGAGAAGATTGTATTTATGTATATGTATATATATATATATAGTTCCATAGGCACACATATATTATACATACATATATATATATATGTATACATAATGGGTGTATAAAGGCCGGCTTGAACTGAAGGTGGTTCACACGATCGCGACAAATGCCATTTCGCTGATGGACGCGGCCGAGGACGTTCCCTTCATAGCATAGGAACCTGCTTGGTAGTTGTGCTTAGAAACCAGAAGCAGTCGGAAAGGGTAATGTTGCACCCTCTTAAGTGTATGCCCCCTCCCCCCAGGACAGTCGAAGCTGGTTTTCGCCTTCTTATACTATGATTGTCGTAGTGAGGAGTTTGTATAAATTTCAAAGGGACAGCGATGCCCGGCAATTGCACGATTTTTTCTTGCAACACCCGTCCTCAATATCCCGGCAAAACTTGACTTGAATTCAAGAGGCCCTACAGGAGGGGCCCCCTAGTTATAAGTAGGGTTATAGGGGCCCTAAATTGGGCTATAAGGAGCCTAACCTAGGTTATAAGTCCCTTAACTATAGTTAGCATAGTAAAGGGGCCCCTCCTTGTACTAATCAGGGTGCAACATTACACTTGATAATTCTTGCCCAGGTTTGCTGGGTAACCTATCGGTGGTTGCTGGGTTCAGAACTGCGCCAGGGCATTCGCAAAGATTGGGCGTGCAGGGTTCCGTTTAGGGTTGATGGTTGAGGGTGTTCCGTACCCTAAACCCGTATATAACCCCGAACCCTTAAACCCTTGAGCCCCCCCAACTTGTACCCTAAACCCCAAACCCCAAACCCCAAACCCTAAACCCCAAACCCTAAACCCTAAACCCTAAACCCTAAACCCTACAGGCCCCCAAACCTCCGTCGAGGATGACCTGATCTTTGCGAATGGCACGGAAGCCGAGGTCTTGTTCTGGCCACGACAAGGCATCTGCTGATCGGCTTGGGGGGATGTTTAGGGTTTAGGGTTTAGGGTTTAGGGTTCAGGGTTTAATGTTTAGGGTTTAGGGTTTAGGGTTGCATTAAGGTTTAGGGTGGGCCCTTAATATAGTCCTTTACCCATATGGGGGGGGGGGTTCCCCAAATTGGGGTACCCTTTTTGGGGGGGGTCCCTTAAGGGGATTCTATCCTATTCGGGATATAGAAGGGTTACCCCTATTTTGGGAAAGGCAAGGCTCCTTACATATACCCTTTACAGACTGAGGGCCCATACATCAGAACCCATAAAAGGAGGTCCAATGTTGGTGATTTAATTGGTTGTAATGTTATTGATGTTGGTGCTTCTGTTTTACCAGTTGGTGTCGGTGTTGGTGTTACTGTTCCTGTTGTTGGTGTTACTGTTCCTGTTGTTGGTGCATTTGTTGGTGATGGTGTATCTTCATGAATTAATTTATACAGGGGTACACTGCTTAGGGTTTAGGGTGTTAGGGTTTAGGTGTTCTCGAGACAGCTTGGCTGTTTTGGAGGCTTCGGACTTGGGCTTAGGGTTTAGGGCTTAGGGCTTAGGGTTTAGGGTTTAGGGTTTAGGGTTTAGGGTTCAGGGTTTAGGGTTTAGGGTTTAGGGTTTAGGGTTTAGGGTTTAGGGTTTAGGGTCTTAGGGTTTTAGGGTTTTTAGCTTTTAGGGCTTGGGGTCTGGGGTGTCGGCTCCAGGGCTTCCTGTGGGGTGTAGGGTGCGAGCTGTAACCCCCCTAAACCCCGAAACCCCGAAACCCTTAAACCCCTAAACCCTTAAACCCCCCTAAACCCCTAAACCCTTAAACCTCTAAACCCCTAAACCCCTAAACCCCCCTAAACCCCTAAACCCCTGAACCCCTAAACCCCTAAGCCCCCCTAAACCCCTAAACCCTTAAACCCCTAAACCCCTAAGCCCCTAAACCCTTAAACCCCTAAACCCCTAAACCCCTAAACCTCTAAACCTCTAAACCCCTAAACCCCTAAACCCCTAAACCCCTAAACTCCCCTAGACCCCTAAACCCCTAAACCCTTAAACCCCCCTAAACCCCTAAGCCCCCCTAAACCCCTAAACCCCGAAACCCCTAAACCCCTAAACCCTTAAACCGCCCTAAACCCCTAAGCCCCTAAACCCCTAAACCCCTAAACCCCTAAACCCCTAAGCCCCTAAGCCCCTAACCCCTAAACCTCTAAACCCCTAAACCTCTAAACCTCTAAGCCCCCTAGCCTCAAATCCTACACCCACCCAAATTTAACAGGCCGGACTCAGGTGCAACCGCCAAAATTTTGGGGCTTCAGGTTTCTGGGAGTTTGTTCGGATTTAAGTTTTAGGGTTTAGGGTTTAGGGTTTAGGGTTCAGCACTCCAGATCGAGCAGTTTTATGGTAAAGCTTTATTTGCGGCTCTGATATAACACCCACCCACTCAGCCAGAGAATCCCTTCACATTGAGAAAGCCAAAACGGCTAAATTTTGAATGTAAAGCGGCCAAATTCTGAAAACAAAGCGGCCAAATTCTGAAAATGAAGCGGCCAAATTCTGAAAATAAAGCGACCAAATTCTGAAATTCAACCAGCATTAGCCTGATTTTGGCCAAATTCTGAAAATAAAGCGGCCACATTCTGAAAATAAAGCGGCCAATTTCTGAATTTTCAGCTAAGGTTTAAACAAATACATATAAATAAATAAATAAATAAATAATATATATATATATATATGGTAGAGGGTTTAGGGTTTAGGTTTTTAGGGTTTAGGGTTTAGGGTTTAGGGTTTAGGGTTTAGGCCCCCCACGACGTCCGCCGTTGGTTTCAGGCGCCTTGCGCTACTTGCAGTCCGAGCTCCTTGTGCCGGTCCAGGCCAACTGTGGGATTTAGGGTTTAGGGTTTAGGGGTTGAGGTCGGCTGTGGGGTTGTTGAAGATTTGGGGAATGGGAGCTCGAAAACCTTACAGAGTTTAAGGTTTAGGGTTTAGGGTTTAGGGTTTAGGGTTTAGGGTTTAGGGCTAACAGTCCTTAATCGGGATTCTAGTACGCCTTAGGGATCAGGGTTGAGGCTAGCTGTGGGGTTGTTTTTGGGTTTAGGAGTTTAGGGTTTAGGGGTCAGGGTTGAGGCCAGCTGTGCAGTGTAGGGGGGTTGGGGTATATAGGGTTTAGGGTTTTTTTAGGGTTTAGGGCTTAGGGGTTTAGGGTTTTAGGGAGGGGGGGGGGGGGGGGGGGGGGGGGGGGGGGGGGATAGGGCTTAGAGGTTCTTTGGGCATGTAAGGGAGCAGATCGACGAATGGTCTTTTCAAATGCAAGGGCCCATTTATGTGCATCATTTCCAAACCTGTCAGAGACGAAGTGCTTGTTTTCCCATTTCAATATGGAGAATATCCAGGACACATTAATATGTAGAAGCGTCCCTCAATGATTCAGAAGATTAAAGAAATGGAGGAATGCATGGTTTCTTCGTGAAAATGCAGACGGTATACATTATGCATGAACTACACTGATGAAACTGTTGGGATCTAGAGGCAACAAGCGTGCATCTACAACAAAGAAGAGTGCAGAGCAGAGGATAGAGGTTTGTCAACGACAATGTTGAGAAAGAAGAGGGTTTCCGACTCCAATATGCACAATCCGAAAGTGTAGAGTAAATGGGGTCTCATTAGCACATGGAGAAAAACGGTTTTCCTCTGTTCTATAAATTTCCCGGCACCCGCAGGAAACAACAATCATGCGCAATCCTCTAGTGAAAGCCAAAGCGCCCCGGTGCCGCAGCAAGAAATCCCTAAGCCCCCTAAACCCTAAACCCTAAACCCTAAACCCTAACCCTAAACCCTAAACCCTAAACCCTAAACCCTAAACCCGAAACAACACACTGATCCTCCTGCTGCAAGGCGGGACAGTGGATCTCTGAGATGTGTCTCTGGTGTCCATGGCTTCATGTGGGCGAAGCTCGGACTGCTCGTGTTAGGGTTTAGGGTTTAGGGTTTAGGGTTTAGGGTTTAGGGTTTAGGGTTTAGGGTTTAGGGTTTAGGGTTTAGGGTTTAGGGTTTAGGGTTTAGCGTTTAGGGTTTAGGATTTAGGGTTTGGGGTTTGGGGTTTGGGGTTTGGGGGTTTAGGGTTTAGGGCTTAGGGCTACAGGCGTAGAGTGCAGGAGTTAGCCAGGTTCACTGAAAAGTGGCTTCATTACTTGAGGGTCAAGCTTTTAGGGCTTGGCTAGAACCCTGTCCCGCGCCCCCTGCCCCTTCCCCCCCTTCCCCTCCCTCTCCCTTCCCTTCCTTCCCCCCTTCCCTCCCTTCCCCCCCTTCCCTCCCTTCCCTCCCTTCCCTCCCTTCCCTCCTTTCCCCCCCCCTTCCCACCCTTCCCCCCTTCCCTCCCTTCCTTCCTTCACTCCCTTCCTCCCTTCCCTTCCTCCCTCCCTCCCCCCCTTCCCTCCCTTCCCTCCCTTCCCTCCCTTCCCTCCCTTCCCTCCCTTCCCTCCCTTCCCCCCCTTCCGCCCCCCACCCTCTCGACCCCACTGTCTCTGCGGGCCTGCCTGTGAGTTGTTGGGGTGAAGCTAAGCTCCTCTTTCAACTCCACCTGGACACCCCGCCGAAGGGTTTTGAGGGTTATAAGGTCTCGGGTTGTTTTGAGGGGATGTAGGGCGACGAGGGTTTAGGACCTTCGGACACGTAACCAGTTTTCCTAGCCCTAAACCCTAAACTTGACAAGTAACATGACCCCCGGAGTCGAACGAAGTGCCCCTAAACCGCAGACTGTAGGGTTTAGGGTTTAGTGTTTTAGGGGGTCAAGTTTTGGGGATGTTTGGGGTTTAGGGTTTAGGGTTTAGGGATGTTTCGGGTTCAAGGTTCAGGGCCCGACAGCCCTGAACCCTAAGGCCTTGGAATCCCATATATCCCCAGAACCCGAAGAACTTAAAGCCTACACCCCAGAATCGATGTGGGATAGTGTTTAGTTTCTCATATTGTTTAGTTTGGAGCCCTAATTATTAGTAATTTGGGGGGACTGTTGAAATCGACACCTGCTAAGCCCTAAACCTTACAGTAAACTCCAGAAAGTTGGAACATGGTTTAAGGATGATTAGAGCTGGGATTCCCTTTAGTATACCTTTTGGTATATAGGGCTTAGGGTGTTCCAACTTTTTGGAGTTTGCTGTAAACCTTCACAACCGCCTTTGAGGACCTGGTCTCCGAGGGCTTCACGAAGCTCGTCACAATCCACGCCGACGAGTTCTCCAAGTGCGTTGGCAAAGCTGGGCGTCCCAGAATAAGGGTTTAGGGTTTAGGGTTTAGGGTTTAGGGTTTAGGGTTTAGGGTTTAGGGTTTAGGGTTTAGGGTTTAGGGTTTAGGGTTTAGGAGTTTTCTAGGGGCCCTAAGGGTCCATGCACCGCATTATTATATACTTGGGCCCCAACAGTCCCTTTTTAGGAAGTACTTTGAGGCCCAAGTATTCTCTATTTAGGTACATGGACCCTTAGGGTGGGGGTTAGGGTTTGATGTAGAGTAACCCTAAACCTTAAACCCTAAACCCTAAACCCTAAACCCTAAACCCTAAACCCTAAACCCTAAACCCTGTGCATTATTCCCAGGCTGCGGGGCCCCCCCCTGAGCCCCGAGCCCATGTAGCGACATCCTCCCAAAGACTCTCGAGCGGCGCCCTCTGAAAGAGTTTTGGGGAGTTCAGGGCTTAGGGTTTAGGCTTGGGGTTTAGGGTTTAGGGTTTAGGGTTTAGGGTTTAGGGTTTAGGGTTTAGGGTTTAGGGTTTAGGGTTTAGGGTTTAGGATTTATACGTTTTAGGGTTTAGGGTTTAGGGTTTGGGCTTTAGGGTTCAGGGTTTGGGGTTTGGGGTTTGGGGTTGGTAGGATGTTGAGTTTGTAAGGCTTCGGGGCATTCGGAGTTTAGGATTGACGGGTTTTGGTATCGAGCATTTCAGTCGGTTGGCCTGGCATATGTGCATTCTTCGTTGCTCGACCAATTTCATATTGCGCATGTCATATGGATCGGGCAACGCTTGCTTCACATTTTTCTCGGATGGTGTTTATTTGCCCAGGGGTCAGTGCTTGGATGGCAGTGATACGCTGTACATTGGCGGTACTTAGCAACCCAATTCTAACTGTACCTACAACCCAATTATATACCTTTTACGTACTTAAGGGGCTTAAGAGTGGGTTATAACTACTCTTATAAGTGGTTGCTACACCCTAAACCCTAGACCCTAGACCCTAAACCCTAAACCCTAAACGCTAAACCCTAAACCCTAAACCCTAACCCTAAACCCTAAACCCTAAACCCTAAACCTAACCAGGTAAACCCCAATCCTAACGCGAGAGGTGGCGGAGTTGCAGTCGCAAGCTTACCGCCACGCCAGCAGCTATGTGGATGCGCTGAGTCTCGGCAAGGTTCCCTATACTAAGACCCTTGAAACCTCCTTCCAAGCCCTCCCTTTAGGGTTTAGGGTTTAGGGTTTAGGGTTTAGGGTTTAGGGTTCAGGGCTTAGGGTTCAGGGTTTAGGGTTCAGGGTTTTAGGGTTCAGGGTTCAGGGTTCAGGGTTCAGCTCGCCAAGCTCCTGAAATCCCCCAAGCCCCCTAAGTCCTGAACCTCTCAAACAGTCGGGATGAGGAGACTTCGGCTTTGGGGTTTAGGGTTGAAGGGCTTAGGAGTTCAGGGTTTACAGTCTAGGGGGCCGCAATTGTGTAAGTAGGAACTCCCTCAACATCTGAATCTGGGACCGGGATGAGGGACACTTCATGTTCAGAGAGATGCAGAATTTAGGGAGTGCCTTGGCTTGTTGGCTTGGGTTTTAGGGGTTTAGGAGTCAGGGTCTAGGGTTTAGGGTTTAGGGTTTAGGGTCTAGGGTTTAGGAAAGCCCAAGTCTTGCGTGCCTGCCAGATGACTCAGGAATTGCGAGGAGTACTTGCCGCTTGTTCAAGTTCTGCTGCGTCTAGGGTTTGGGGTTTAGGGTTTAGGGTTTAGGGTTTAGGGTTTAGGGTTTAGGGTTTAGGGTTTAGGGTTTAGGGTTTACCCGAAGCCCAAAACAAACCCAACCCTGACCTCCCCACATCCCAAACCCTGGACCCCAAACCTTGACGTTTTGAAAGTAGCACCAAGCCTTGAACCCTGATCCCTAAACCCTGAACCCCCGAACATGAAACCCTAGTCCAAACCCTCAGCGCTAAACACTAAACTGGGGTTTAGGGTTAAGGGTTTTGGGTTTAGGGCTTAGCGCTTAGGGTTTAGGGTTTAGTTTAGGGTAAACCCTGAACCCTCAAACTCGAGGGATGTAGTGTTTGTTTTTTCATCCTAAACTCTAAAACCTAAACCCTGCATGTTAGGGTGTTTAGGGCTTGGGCCTTTTGGGGTTTCGGGGATTTGGGGGGTGTTCAGGTTTGTTTGGGGCTTTCAGGGAAGGGAGCTTCAGGATGTTGGTTGGTTTGAGGTTTAAAAGGCGGGGTCGGTTTCGGCCGAATTTTCCGGAAAGTGTTTTTATTATTAGAGGTACGGTTAATACAAGGGGGATGAGATTGTATATATACATATATATATATATGTATATGGAACCCTAAACCCTAAACCCTAAGCCTAAACCCTAAACCCTAAACCCTAAACCCTAAAGCACTTCCTCCAGACGGTTGCGAGGTCGGACTTGTGGCAGTACGAGACCATCCTCAGCGTTCGATCTGGTCCCGCAACGCTGCACGAGGTGAGGGCCTCGGATGGGCTTTAGGGTTTAGGGTTTAGGGTTTAGGGTGTAGGGTTTAGGGTTTAGGGTTTAGGGTGTAGGGTTTAGGGTCTAGGGTTTAGGGTCTAGGGTCTAGGGTTTAGGGTTTAGGGTTAGGCTTACAGGTCGCAAAGGGCTTGTAAATACAAATTCATATATATATATATATACATACATACACATACATATATATATATACACACACATAGTCGAGGGTTTTTTGGAGATTGAGAACTCTAAGTTCTGAATGTAGCGATGCACGGGGTTTTTCTGAGTTTGGGATGTGCGTTTGGGGTTTAGGGTTTCGAACTTAGGCTTCAGGTTTAGGGTGGTACCCAGCCAGTGAACCAATTAAACCCAAAGTTTGGACACAAACCCTAGAAGCTTCAAACTCCTCAGGACAAGCTTTCTTGGACCCGAAACGCTATATAATGCCCACAATCTTGAAACCCTAAAGCTCTAAAGCCCCCAACAGCCCTCACCCCTAAACCTTCAGCCCTAACCCCTAATCCCTAAGCCTAAAACCCTAAACCCTCAAAGAACCCAGGAGGGCGGGAAGCTGTGTGGATGTTTTCCGTTCAGGCCGGAGACATTTGTAGTTCTTGCTTTCTTTGTGTTCTGGTAGGGGATATGGGTTTAGAGTTTAGGGTTTAGGGCTTCTGGGGTTTATAGGGTTTGGGGTTGAAAGGGTTCAGGGGGAGTTTAGGGTGGGAATGTAGGCCCCACAGGGCACCCCCTAGTCTTCATGATCTCCCGCCCCCCCCCCCCCCCGTCTTCCCGCCCACTTTCAGGTTGAGTAGTTAATGGGCTCAGTGTAGGGGTTTGGGGTTTAGGGCTTAGGGCTTAGGGTTTAGGGCTTAAGGTTCAGAGTTCAGGGTTTAGGACTTAGGGCTTAGGGCTTAGGGCTTTGGGCTTAGGGTTTAGGGTTTAGGGCTTCATTTGGGGGTTTTCGAAATTAGGGGTACCTTATTGTGGTCCTTATTATAAGGGAGCCCTACCAATTTCGGATCGATATTGTGGGTACCGTTCTTTCGTAAGCCACAAACCCTGAACCCTACTAAGCCCTATTTTCCCTAAGGACCCTAAACCCTACTAAACCTTACTAAGCCCTACTAGGCCCTACAAGGAGGGGCCCCTTTACTATACTAACTATAGTTAAGGGACTTATAACCTAGGTTAGGCTCCTTATAACCCAATTTAGGGCCTCTATAACTCGACTTATAACTAGAAAAAGGGGCCCTCCTTGTAGTAAAGCTTACTCAACCCCCACTGCCAAAACACGAGACCCGAAGCCCTGAACAAGCTCGGTGCACAGCTGTTCTAAACCCCCAAGCTCTTAAACCCGAAGCCATGAGGGTTTAGGGTTTAGGGTTTAGGGTTTAGGGTTTAGGGTTTCGGGTGCACGAACTCTACACCCTCTCATGAGCCAGGATCACGAAGGATGAGAGCGATCTTCGCAGTTCGTCCTTCAACGCTAACCCAACGTCACACGCAGTGCGCGTGCTGCCAGCCTAAATGGGCGCAGGGTGCTTGGGTGGGTTTAGGGTTCAGGGTTTAGGGCTTAGGATTTAGGGTTTAGGGTCGGAACTGTTAATCCCAACCCCGAGAAAGAAATAAACCGGGTTTAGGGGGCTTGGAGTTTAGGGATTCGGGTTTAGGTGCATTTGACCCAACCAACCCCAAATCAGCACTGATAGACATTGAGCTCCGGAAGACTGATTATTGCCAGGTCTCCAATCCCTTTAGGGTTTAGGGTTTAGGGCTGTGGGGTTTTGGCGTCCTAAATGTAGAGGAGCCGTGTTATAGCACGATCCCAAGCAGGGGCCATAATTTTGAGACCTGGCGCCATGTCTGCTTTTGATCCCGTAGCAGCATTGCAACCCTTGATTTCAAAAATAGGGTTATGGGATAAGGTTCAGGGCGTTGAGGTTTAGGGTTCTTGGCTTGTCCGCTGCAAACTCCCCTAAGAATGCAATATTCAGTGGCTAATTAGTAGGCACTGAGGGAAGCTTCAAACACGGCCCCGAAACCCCTGCACACCCTGTACGCCCAACAGAGCAGGGAATGGGAGTGCTTAATTCTTTGGCTCGTGTGGGCCTCTCTGATGAAGTGCAAGCCAGGTCTCCCAGGGTCAGGGAAACATAAGGTTTTACAGGGTTCTATTGAACGTTCTAGAGGGTTGAGAGACCCTTAGAGGGTGTAAACAGGGTTGAGGGTTCAGGATGTCACGATCTTCCCTAAAGAAACCTGGCTTGCAGCATCAACGCCAAACGATCTTCCCACGTGGCGGAACCCGACGTCGACTTAGTCGAACTTGCGCCAGGGCAGCCGCACGAATTCGCATGGACAAGACAAGAAGTGTAAAGGCAGGGCAGGGCGCCGAACTCGGGGTTCCGTGGAATATTTGGGGTTGCGCTGTTTTGCTCTCTTTTTTGTTTGGGATTTTTTGTGCCGGTTGAGCGAATTAGGCTTGCAAGCTTGTTTAGGCATTCGAACTTCAGAAGTGTGTTTCATTCACTTTGCGTTTGGCATCAGGTTGTTTGTCGTTGGTTCACGGAGGCAGTGGAGTTGAAAAAAGGGCAAGCAGGCAGGCTGCTTGGGGTTTTGAGGGCTCAGGGGTCAGATTTTAAAGGGCTACTCTTGGATGGGAGGGGGGGTTTAGGGTATAGGGTATAGGGTTTAGGGCTCGACAGCACTCTGAGCAGATTTCCTTCAGGCTACAGAGATACATGCCTTGCCCGTTTCGACCTCAAGGCAAACAGGGAGTAGGGTTTTTCGAAGTGGAGGTCCCCTTGAAAGACAACAAAGGGGATGGGGTTGAGGATTTAGGGTATAGGGTTTAGGGGGTAAGGTTTAGGGCTTGGGGAGCCTGACTTTCGAACGACCTCACTCCTAGATTTTTGAATCGCTGGACTGTTTGGGCATATCTCCATAAAGGAGGCCTTGGCCTAAGGCAATGTCGGATGCCCTGTGCTTGGAGGTTCAGGGAAGTTTTAGGGTTTAGGGTTTAGGGTTTAGGGTTTGGGGGGGGGGGGGGGGGGGGGGGTGTTATAACCCTAATTATAACTGTACTTATAAGCCCCCTAAGTCCCCTAAGTAGGTTATAAGTAGACTTACAAGTGTGGCTATAGGTACCCATGAACCTCCAAGTATGCTGAACGAGCCCCACGAGGCAAACCTCCTGCAATGGCGGACGAACTTGTAGCTGATTCTCACCTGTTGCCTCGCATTCCTCCCAACCGCCCCAGTCCCCTCCCCCCCCCCCGACCTCCCACCCCCGCCCTGACCTCCCCCCCCTCCCCCCCCCTCCCCCCCCCCCCCCCCCAACCTCCCCCCCCCCGACCTCCCCCCCTCCCGACCTCCCCCCCTCCCGACCCCCCCCCCCCCCCCCCCCCCCCCCCCCCCAAACAAACAGAAACAAACTCGACTTTTCGTGTTTAAGGTTGTAGGGTAGACCCTAAATACCCCCCTAAATACCCCTAAACCTTGATAAACTCTTCGGTTTACAAGGTCTTGCGATGATCTCTGGCATGAGAAGTGGTCCAGCTTGCCGCCCCAGGGACTTTGGTAACACGAAGCCCCCTCACCTTGCCAACCTTGCCTAGCAGCCTGGAAGACAAGTCCCCTTATTAGTGTTTAGGGTTTAGGGTTTAGGGTTTAGGGTTTAGGGTTTAGGGTTTAGGGTTTAGGGTTTAGGGTTTAGGGAGGGGTTTAGGGTTTAGTGTGTTGGGTCAACCCGCTCGAACCTCCATTTGCCATCGTGGGCTTTGGGCACTCGGTTGCAAGGTGTAGAGATGAGGTTCATGATTAGTTGTTGAGGACGTGGGGTACGCAGGTCTACAAATCCTAGCCCTATCTCATACCCTCCCTCAGGGTCCAAGTACCTTACAATTATATACTTGGGCCCCAAAGTCCCTGTATAGGAAGTACTGTTAAGGCACAAATATTCCCTACTTGGGTACATGGACGCTCAGGGTAAACTCTGCAAGACTTTTGGAGGCTTGCAACTGGCCAGGGGCCAACCGATGAAAATCACTTTGATCCACAGTCCTGGATGGGGCAGCACCTGAAAAACCTGAAGTAGGGTTAGGGTTTAGGGTTTAGGGTTTAGGGTTTAAGGTTTCGGGTTCAGGGTTAAGGGTTTAGGGTTTAGTGTTAAGAGAGTTCCCTCAGCATCCAGAAAGAAAGCCTGAACCTAGGACTCGGAGTTCAGACCCTTATTTGTTGTTGTTTTCATGGTTTTAGGTTCCCTTGCAAGCCCCTGTCAACCTTTTAGGATTTAGGGTTTAGGGTGTTGGGCGCGCTTCTTATTCCTTGGTTACTCTGGCGTCTAGAAACCTTAACCCCAAAACCCTAAATCCCATAAAGCCCTTTGGTTTAGCCAGGACTTAGGATATTCAAGATGTTCCCGGGGGGTATGGTTAGGAATCTGTCCGAAACCCGAAATCCCCAACCCTCGGCTCTGAATCGCAAGCGATAAACCCTAAAACCCTAAAAGCCCTAACCCCCCAAATCCTACATTCCCTAAACCCCTACACCCCTAAACCCCTAAACCCCCTAAACCCCTTAACCCCTTAACCCCTTAACCCCTTAACCCCTTAACCCCTTAACCCCTTTAACCCTGAACCCAACCCTAGGCCCCCAAAGACCTCAGCGGCCGAACTCTTCACTATGCACCTCGAACCTTTCCCTCTGCTCTCAGAATATCCCTGAACCCCAAAACCCTAAAGCCCTAAAAGCCTAAACCGCAACTCACGACAACGAACTCCCCCGGTAGATTTAGGGGTTAGGGTGTAGGGTGTAGGGTTTAGGGGTTAGGGGGCCGGGATTAGGTGTTGGGGTTAACCCGAAGCTCTACATCCCAAACCCTGGTTTTGGCTGTAGGGTTACCCCTAAACCCCAAACCCTAAGCTTTAGATTGTTGGGTTAAACCCTAAACCCTCAACCCTCAACCCTCAACCCTAAACCCTAAACCCTAAACCTAAACCCTCAAGGCGTGAGGGTTTCGGGTTGTGCGTCTACTTAGACCGACCCTCAACTGGCGTTCCTTTGTTGGGAGGCTGTACCTATAAGGCCCATGTATTCCCCTTTTTATGTACATGAACCCCTCGGGAGACCTCCCAAGAGGGAACGAGGGTTTAGGTGTAGGGTTTAGGGTTTAGGGTTTAGGGTTTAGGGTTTAGGGTTTAGGGTTTAGGGTTTAGGGTTTAGGGGTTAGGGGTTAGGGGTTAGGGGTTAGGGGTTAGGGTTTAGGGTTTAGGGCCCGCCTCACTCCCACGAAGTGGGCTGCGCTGCGAAAGCCGGTGACGGCGAGCGTCCCGCGCTCGCCAACAACCCTTCACCCAAAGCACTTTAACATAGTCCATACGTATATATGTATAGGCACACACACACACATGTATTCATTTATATATATATATATATATTATTTATATTTATATAACTAAAAATAAATACATATATATGTACATACCTCAGCGGGCATGTCTCAAAATCGCATCTTAGCCGTTAGGCCTAACTGAACCTGCCTAAACCAGAAGCTCCAGCTGAGAAAGGATCCGCGGACTGTCGCGAGTATGGGTGTTAGTCGTGTTTAAGGTTCACCCTAAGGGTCCGTGTACCTGAAAGTACTTCCTATTTAGGGACTCTTGGGCCCTAGTATATATTCAGAAGCTACATGGACCCTAAACCCGAAACCCGAAACCCTAAACCCGAAACCCTAACCCTATAATAGTAAGTTACATGGACCCTTGGGCTCATGCTTTCTGCAGTCCCCCGCAAATTCGTCCGCAGGGTCCGCCATGGAGGGGGCCAGCAAGAGGCCCTACCAAGCGCCGAACTTAAACCCTTGTGAGCCCCGAAGTTTTAGGGTCCTGTATAGGGTTTAGGGTTTAGGGTTTAGGGTTTAGGGTTCAGGGTTTAGGGTTTAGGGTTTCGGGTTTAGGGTTTAGGGTTTAGGGTTTGCGGTTTAGGGCCCCGACGCATACCGACACTTTGGGATTGGGGTTTCTATCGCGGGCTTATTTCCTTGATCAGGCTTATTGATAGGGTTTAGGGCCTAAACCCTAAACCCCAAACCCTTGTTCCAGGCCCTACCCTGTTTAAGGGTGCACGGGGGCCATACGGTTTTTTTCCAAAACAATTGCGCCCCTCTCCTTTCGTGGGGTTTGCGGGAAGTGTGAGTGCTTTGTGGTACATATGAGACTAAACCCTAAACCCCAAACCCCAAACCCTAAACCTTAAACCCTAAACCCTAAACCCTACACCCTAAACCCTAACCCTAAACCCCCTGTCCTTCTTCTCATATGGTTTGGGAATTGGGGAGTCTGGCACGCTGACGGTCGTCGCTGTTATCGGTAAATGTAGTGACAGGGCTTCTGGGGCATAGGGCTGAGGGTTGGGGGCTTACTAAGGGTATTGGGTTTAGGGTTTAGGGTTTAGGGTTTAGGGTTTAGGGCTTGGGGTGTTTAGGGCTTGGTGTTTAGGGCCTATACAGGCTTTCTTCCTCCATCTCCAACTCGTTCAGCCTGCTGGACTAGCGCCTGCGCACTCGTTTTCCCCTGCAGAAAGCACCGACCCATGCCGAAGGCTTGATCTCGACCACGTGGAGCTCAAGTGTTGATGTTTAGGGTTTAGGGTGTAGGGTTTAGGGTTTAGGGTGTTCAAGGGATGAAGACTCGTACCCCTAAGGTTGTACCCCTAAAGGTTCCCCTTAATATACTGCTAATCTGGCCCGTGTATTCCCTTAGGGATCCTTAAAAGGGACCCCAAAACCCAAGGGTACAACCGTAAGGGTCCAAGGTTGAACCCCTAGAGGTGTAGGGTTTCGGGTTTAGGGTTCAGGAAGTGCCAACATCTTATAACTCCTTTAAGCCTATTACTAAAACCCTCAGCCCTAACTGAACCCGAAGCTTATTCCCGTCGTCGATCTCCCAGTTAAGGGATCCAGCGTCTGGGCGCTGTAGAGCCTGAGCTCCTAAACCCTAATTGGGGAACCCTAAACCCCAAGCCCTAAACCTTGAGCCCTAAGCCGTAAACCCTAAACCCCAAACCCCAAACCCAAACCCCAAACCCTAAACCTTAAACCCTAAACCCTAAACCCTGGCAACTCAACCCCAAACCCCTGAAAACCCTAAGCCCTGGCAACTAGACCCTAGAAACTCGAACACCGAACCGCCACGTGGTCCAATAGACACGTGCGAAGATTTGGGCAGCTGCAAGCTCGGACTTTCCTGTCGAAGCCTCCGCATGCCTGCAGGGGCTAGTGGAGTAAATTGGCATGTGAAGAACATGAGAATATTACACCCATATACGCCCCAAGTCCAAACCCATCTCCCAGCCCAAAACCCTAAAGCCTTTCCCGCCTTGAGGCCGGCTCGGTCTCGTTGAGCGCTCGAACCGCACCCGCCTAGCCCAAAAGACAAGTGAGTGGGGGTGGCGGACAGGTTTAGGATACACTACACCCTAAACCCTAAGCCCTAAGCCCTAAACCCTGAACCCAACAACGGACCAATGCTTGGTCGTAAACGGGTTTTAGTGGGCGTGAGCCTCCCATGTAGGGACATTTGTTTTCAGACGCTAAATGATTCAATCTACAGGGCTTGATTTTTTGAAGTGACAGGAAAGTCGGAGTCCTTGTTCGCCCCCGCTTATCCCATTTTTCATGTCGCATGCGCGACATGTGTGCTCATCTTGGCTGCATTCACCAAACCGTGAAGCCTAGAAGCCTCGAATCCGCAAACCCACCAAACCCCGAAACCCCCCTAAACCCTAATCCCTAAACCCTAAACCCTAAACCCTAAACCCTAAACCCTAAAACCCTAAACCCTAAACCCTAAACCCTAAACCCTAAACCCTTCTGGTCGAGATGTGCTGGAGCCGGTGGCACCGGGGCACACGTAATGGGCCATGGACCGTTGTTCCTCTAGAAGCACGTGTTCTGCTGCCTTAGCCGGCGTGGCAAGGTTATGTTGAGGTTTTAGTTGAGGAATGCGGGGTTCTTAGGGGTATACCTAGGCTCAAAAAACCTTGTACACAAGTGCTTCGTTTCCAATGTTGAAGGGTATGCATGTTCTTCAAGGAATAGACTGTCCGTGCTAGGTTGAGGCGCTTCGCGATGGAACAAGCGGCATTTCCCTCATCTTTCCCTGCGTATGAGCTCAACTAGTTCATGGAGCGCCAGACAGCCGTTCTGGCTTCGGCGAGGAAAACCGGGAGCCCGCTTACGCATGCTCCATGACCAACAGCCTGATCCGCAAAGGGCTCAAGGGGTAAAGCTACCCAAGAAGCTACGGGTTCTTCGCGCAAGGAAGCAGAGAACTGGATGCATCCCTTAAAGGGTTCTATAGTTCTATAGGAGACACACGATCTAATGGAACTAGTACGAGGTAGGCTATTGGGTTTAAGAGGATCATTCAGAGGCTTTTGAGGGCCATCCTAACCCTTAGGCTCAAAATGGCCCAAAAACCTTATATAGGAATGGTTTAGGGTTTTGGGTTGAGGGTTGAGGGTTTAGGGTTTAGGGTTTAGGGTCGGGCCCAAACAACCCTGAAATATGAGGCCTTCGGCAAAGGAAGTAAGGAACGCATCCCTTCCCCTTCTCCGAATACGGGTCTCGTGTTATCTCTTCTGAACACTGTGATTGGACATGTGGTTCTCAAACCTAAACCCTAGACCCTAGACCCTAAACCCTAAACCCTAAACCCTAACCCCAAACCCTAAACCCTCACAAATCCGAAGCCGAATCCGGCAGAGCGAAAGGTATGTTTTGGAGCAGCAGCCGCGGTCGCAGAGCGAGCCACACAGTGGCGTCAGGCCTATCTACATTGGGCTTCATGTAGGGCTCACTAAACCCTAAACCCTAAACCCTAAACCCTAAACCCTAAACCCTAAACCTAAACCCCAAACCCTCATCTTCGGGTTTAGCGGCTAGCGCCCTTGAGGACCATGTGGGCTGAAAGGGGAGTCTCGGGTTGACCTGTATGGGGTTAGGGTTTAGGGTTTAGGGATTAGGGTTTAGGGTTTATAGGGTTTAGGGTTTAAGGTTCTGGGTTGGTTCATGGGGTTTATGCGGTTTATGGGGTTCATGGGGTTCAAGGGGTTCATGTGGTTCATGGGGTTCACGGGGTTCATGAGGTTCGTGGGGTTCGTGGGGGTTCATGGGGTTCATGGGTAGGGGTGGGGGGGTACTGGGGTTATTGGGATTATATGGGTTTTATAAGGTTTAGGGGTTTAGGGTTTGTTTCGGGTTGGTGTTGTGGGCAGCACTCGTTCTGCTAAAGGGTCGAGCGTGCAGGGTCTGTATGGCCATCCACCTGCCCTTTCTCAAAGAGCTCGCTTGGAGCATCCGCAAGCCAACCCTTTCTCGGATTTAGGGTTGAGATGTTCCTCCTTATTTTAACGGTCCTTAATAGGCATTATCGTACCCCCCTAGAAACCCCAAATATAATCTGTTGCATGGACTGTTAGTATAATAATTAAGGGGGAACATCTCAAGTTTAGGTTTCAAGTTTCTGTGCTTTAGGATTTGGTGCCTACATCACCGATTTAGGGTTTAGGGTTGAGGGTTTAGGGTTTAGGGTTGAGGGTTTAGGGGCCCAAAGCCCGCACGAGGCACTGGCGCTGCTCAAGTCGATGGATGCGCAGGCGCAGCTTGTGACGCTAGGAAGCCCAGTCTTGCGTTTATTCCCCTTCAGGGTTCAGGGTTCAGGGTTTAGGGTTTAGGGTTTATTGGGTTCAGGGTTTAGTCCCTAAAGGTCCATGTACCTTGTGATTCTATACTTGGGCCCCGAGAGTCCCCATACAGGAAGTACTTTAGGGCCCAAGCACTTCATAGTTAGGTACATGGACCCGTAGGATTTAGCTCAGGGTCCATCATGCACCCCGAATGCACAAAGGAAATTGACAAAGAAGGCCAGGGGACTTCTCCAATCAGCATCACATCAACCGAAGTAGGACAGCAGCTGAAAACCATTAACATCGGAAAATTTGTCCCCAAGAACAGCTGCACCGTAGCACTGTGGAGGAGCTGCTCCCCTCAAATGCACAAGAAGGTAGCAAGCCTCATAGATGAGGATCTACAGCGGGAAGGCTACGTCCGTCTCTCACTACATCAAGAATTGCCTGGCTTCCTAAGCCATCCAAACGTCTGGACAAGGCGGAAAGTTTGCGTCCTATAGGCATCATTGCTCCTGAGGGCAAAAGCCCACCCTCATGGAGAGTCTGCGGAACGTCCCGCAATTCGGATTCGTGCCATTCCGCGGCTCGGAGGAGGCCATCTTAGGTTGCGAGGCACAGAAGCGCGACGAGATGTGGACAACCTTCCACAAGAGCCTTTCTCACGGGGTTTCTCGGGGTTGTCCCGGCTGTCCTCCATAATGTGCCTTATAAGCACCTGCCTCTGAATTAGGTCCCCAATAAACCGTAAACCCCAAACCCTAAACCCTAAACCCTAAACCCTAAACCCTAAACCCTAAACCCTAAACCCTAAACCCTAAACCTAAACCCTCAACCCTCGACCCTCAACCCTCAACCCTAAACCCTAAACCCTAAACCCTATCAAAGAGTCCCCAGGATGCGTAGGGAGGATGCGTAGGGTTTTTGGACCATGACCTGGCGGGAAGCAGTATCCGGGGAGGCTGAAAATAGGGATTCGAATAGGGGGTACCAGAGTCCCTAGTAAGGACTGTTAGTATGAGGGGGAGCATCCCAATCTACAGAGGCCAACTTATACCCTTTACCATCTTTTCCTCTTCTTTCGGGTGTATGCGAACCTTGAAAGAGGGTACCTCTGCTTGCTGGGGTCTCCGTTAGAGCTGGAGGCCTCCCGCATAAGTTCAGCAAAGACCCCAAAACCGGAGTGGGGGTGCAGGGTTTCCGGTTTAGGGTTTCTACAAGCTCAGAAGTTACTTCGTGGTTACACATGGTACTTCCCAACATAGGGGTACCCTTTTATACCCCAAAGACTAGCATCCTTTAAAGGTTCAAAGGGGCCCCCAAAAAGGGTACCCTAAACCCTAAATCCTAAACCCTAAACCCTAAACCCTAAACCCTAAACCCTAAACCCTAAGCCCTAAGCCCTAAACCCTAAACCCTACTTTCCGAAACCTCCACATGGCAGGGTGTGGCACCTGATCGGATGACCTTCCACGCCTGCCTCCGTGCGCCCACCGGCCAGAATCAGGGGTTGTCCTATTGGTGGAGTGGGGGGGAGTGGGGGAGTGGGTGGGAGTGGGGGAGAGGGGGAGAGGGTCCTACCCCCCCTCCCTCAGCCCAACAAAAGAGCATTAAATAAGAATAAGCGGTCAACCAGGGGTTGTCCTAACCCCAAGTCCTAACCCCCCTCCCTCAGCCCAGCAAAAGAACATTAAGTAAGAATCAGCGGTCAAGCAGACGGGCGCCAAGAAATGGGAGAGGATAAAAGTCTCGTACCCCAGACCTCAACACCCAAAACCCCTATCAGCCTCGACATCCACAACCCCAAAACCTCCAAGCCCCAAAACCATAAACCCCAAAAGCCCACCCCCACACTACCCCAAAACCCAAAAAAACAACCAAGACCCCAAAACCCCAACACCCCAAGACCCTGAAACCTGAAGGGGCCAGTGGGACCCACATCCCTGAAAAAAGGGAGTTGGTGCCGCCCCCAAACCCTAAACCCCAAACCCCAAACCCCAAATCTCAAACCCTAAACCCCACACCCTAAACCCTAAACCCCAAACCCTAAACCCTAAGCCCTAATCCCCGCAGGTCGGCCGCCGCGTCGTCGTGGCGCGCCTCCTGCGCGCTGCTGGACTCTATGAAGGTGACAGCTTCCGAGGAAAGCCTAAACGCCAAGCCCTGAAGGGGGTTTACGAAAACAGGGTACTTTTTTTATATATAGCGGAGTCCTACGATTTGGCATCTGATTTAGGGGTCCCCTTATCTTGGTAAACCCCCCATGTTGCAGTTGCTGTTACAGAGTCCCTCAACCCTAAACCCTAAAACCCGACACGCTTGAAAAACCTGAACCCTCAGCAAGCCCTGAGGTAGGCCCTTGGGACATGTTATATTCCACTGATTGGTTGGGTTTAAGAGGATCATATTCCTTAGGGATACTTGGGAATATTTTTAAGCTTTGGGCATTGCAATTTCGAAGAAGCAGCTAAAATGATAATTGTGCCTTAAACCCTAAACCCTAAACCCTAAACCCTAAACCCTAAACCCTAAACCCTAAACCCTAAACCCTAAACCCCAAGTGTAGATTCAGGAATGTTGTTCAGAGGGTTTTAAGGCCTTCCTAGGCCCTTAACCCGAACTCGTGTTGAGTCCATCCCGTAGCGACCCTGATAGGTTTAGGGTTTAGGGTTTAGGGTTTAGGGTTTAGGGTTTAGGGTTTAGGGTTTAGGATTTAGGATTTAGGGTTTAGGGTTTAGGGTTTAGGGTTTAGGGTTTAGGGTTTAATGTTTAGGGTTTAGGGTTTAGGGTTAGATCAAAAAAACATCAAATCACTGGCTGTTATTGTTTGTTCAAGTGGTTTAGGGTTTGGGGTCAAGGTGTGCTGTTTAGTGCTTCGAGGTTCACAGTTTTATGGGTTAGGATTCATGGCTTCGGGGGTGGTTTTGGGGTTTTAGGGTTTAGGGCTTGAGGACTCAGGGTTACAGGCTCTTGTTTCAGGTCCTCAATCCTAAACCCCAAGCCGCCCCCCCCCCCCCCCCCCCCCAAACTCTAAACCTTATAAGCCCTTTAAGCCTGTAAACCCTATGAGCCCTATAAACCCTATAAACCCTATAAAACCTATAGACCCTATAAACCCTATAAACCCTGTAAACCCTGTAAACCCTGTAAACCCTATAAACCCTATAAACCCTAAACCCCAAACCTGCTTGTGTGTCGGCCGTGCTAGGGCAAAGGAGTTCCGCCAGACGAGTGGGCAACCCAGCCTAACCTTCTGGGTATAGGGGTATAGGGGTTTAGGGTTTAGGGTTTCGGGTTGTGAGTTTAGGGCTCCCATTGAGGGTCTAGGATTTTGGGTTTTTTTTTTAACCAACCCCCGAGATGCCCAACGAAGGGTTTAGGGTTTAGGGTTTAGGGTTTAGGGTTTAGGGTTTAGGGTTTAGGGTTCAGGGTTCAGGGTTTAGGGTTTAGGGTTTAGGGTTTGAGGGTTATTTCGGCCTTGCTTAGAGTTGCGGGTGGTGAACTCGGACCCAGAGTGGACCCTTACTCCCTCTTTTGGGGTTTGGTTTCCCTCAAAATCCCCTTCAATCCCAAAAAGGGAATCCTTTTTCCTCCCAAAACCCTGAACCCTAAACCCTAAACCCTTTTTCTTCCTAGGGTACTCTTGGGTCTGGTTAAGGTGGTGGCAGTACTGTGGGTCTGGGGCTTGGGGATTTTTTCAGGGTAAGGGTTCAGAGCTTAGGGTTTTGGGTTTGGGGTAATAGGGTTTAGGGTATTAGGGTTCAGGGTTTGGGGTTTGGGGTTTGGGGTTTGGGGTTTTGGGGTTTTGGGGTTTTGGGGTTTTGGGTTTTGGGTTTGGTGTGTCCAGGCCGCCGTGAACTCAAGCCCTAAGCCCTACCCTACAACCGTCTATCAGGCGCAGAAGGTGCGGGCCGATGATGCTGTCAAGCCCTAAACCCTAAACCCTGAAACCCCTCATCACTTACCCTAAGGGTCCATGCCATGTACGTAAATAGGGAAGACTTGGGCCTTAAAGTACTAATTACATGGACCCTTAGGGTAGTCTCTTCCAGTCACTGGGACCTCGTTCCTTGGAATCTTGCCCCAGGCCATAAAAATCCACAACCCCGAATCCTATGCACACCCTAAACTCCGTCAAATTCTAAACCTCTCAACCCTGGCCCTAAACCCTTTACACTTTGCCGTCAACCCTCAACCCTCAACCCTCAACCCTCAACCCTAAACCCTAAACCCTAAACCCTAAACCCTAAACCCTAAACCCTAAACCCTAAACCCTAAACCCGAAACCCTAAACCCTAAACCCTCAAGCTCTGTCCTTAAGGCCCTCAACTCCGTGCTGGCCTCCGTGGCCTCGGCTCTGCGCTGGGAGAAGCTTGACCAAGGGCATTGGGTTCGGGGTCCAGGGGTTAACACGGTAGTTTGGGATTTAGGGTTTAGGGTTTAGGGTTTAGGGTTCAGGGTTTAGGGATTAGGGTTTGGGGTTTAGGGTTAACCCTAAACTGGATCTGCGCCCTAAGGTGTTTGTTGGTTGGTTTGTAAAGGAGTAGGCTACGGGCTCCCTGATTCCCCTGTCTCCTAAACCCGACAAATCCTACACCACCGTCACAACCTGAAGCCCTCAGAGGCCCAAGAACCCTAAACCTAACCCGAAGTGTGGGGGGCCCCCCCCCCCCCCCCCCCCCCCCCCCCCCCTGAACAGTCAAGGCGTGGATGGGAGCCTGATTACACGGCCCCGGGGGCTTATATGATTTCAATAGGGAGGAGTTTAGATAGGTTTCAAAGGGGCAGCGATGCCCGGTTATCTTTTTTAAAGGCGCGCCACGTGGAATTTTCTTACGGCGCCCGGACGGTTTGACTTTAAAGAGGACCCCGCCAACAGTCACGAGATCCTGAATAATTCGGCCAAATTGACTTTAAAGAGGAGGCCCCCACTAATCTGGGTCTAACATTAAGGTTCAGGGCTGAAATTTTAGCCTGCATGAGAGCCTGGAAAGCACAGCCATTCGTATTGGCCGGGCTTCATTTGTAGTGTACCACGTTGCCGCTGCACGCCATAGACAAAGGAGGACCTCAATTCTACTCATCATGTATTATGGAGGCCTTAATGATTAGAATAGGGTTTGGGGGGTTATTGTAGGTTATTTATAAAGCGACTAATTACCCCCAAAGGTCCATGTACCTGTTATTATATACTTGGTGCCCCTGAAAGTCCCTATATAATAAAGTACTTAAAGGCCCAAGTATTCCCTGTCTAGATGGACCCTTTGGGTGATCAGGGAATATGTTAGTAATTCTTCCGACCCCTATAACACGAGTCGAAGAAGCACAGCGGCCCAAGCCAATCTGCAGGATACGGGTCTCTATGACATGAGCTTAGGGCTTATAGGGCTTATAGGGCTTATCGGGCTTATAGGGCTTATAGGTCTTATAGGGCTTATAGGGCTTATAGGGCTTGTAGGGCTTATAGGGCTTATAGGGCTTAATTAGGGTTTAGGGTTCGGGGCTTAGGGCTTAGGGTTTAGGGTGTAATGAACTACTACTTGCTCAAGAGCCACCCCAAAAACACAAGGATATCCTTCATTATAAGGGCAAATCTGGGGATTACATTGTTTTCCTCTTTGGTGGTTCTTTATATGCAGATCGTAGAATTAGGGTTTAGGGTTTAGGGTTTAGGGTTTAGGGTCGTTTAGGGTTTAGGGTTTAGGGTTAGGATTGATGATTCCGGAGTGCTTGAACACCTGTTGGGGAGAAAGCCTCCCGCCCCAGGCGTGCGCTACAGTGCCTGACCACGTTTTTGGCGCAGCAGGGTCCTACAGAGGCTCGGCATTGTTCAGGTTCCCAGCTGAAGACCAAAGTTTAGGGTTTAGGGTTTAGGGTTTAGGGTTTAAGGTTTAAGGTTTAGGGTTTAGGGTTTAGGGTTTTAATGGATTGCGAATCTTAGGGGTTTGGGGTCTTTAGAATCCCTCAAGAGATTCTCGGCCTGGAAAGAAGTAGGTATTGGGCTCTTGAGGCAAGATGTAAAGGGTGCTTGGCCCAGAGGTTCTCACGAACTCATATCCTCTAAGGGTCCCCCTAGTATGGTCCCTTACCTTCTTTGAGGGCTTCTCCCAAACCCTAAGCCCTAAACCCACATATCAAGGGACCATGTAACGACCCTAAGATATCCGTTGAGAGATTCTAGGGTTCAGAGCTGAATGAGGACCCCGACATGAGGAGCCCATAGTTAGGGTTTAGGGTTTAGGGTTTAGGGTATAGGGTTTAGGAATTAGCGTTTAGGGTTTAGGATTTAGGGTTTAGGGTTTCGGGTTTCGTTCGGGTTTAGGGTGTATGTGTGGGGAGTTGAGGGAAATAGTCAACATCATCCTGCCTGGGCTGTGTTCCATCCCAAAAAGTCTCTTCGCGTATGTCGTCAGCTACCTAAACCCTACAACCTAAACCCTACGGGGTTTAGGGTTTGGGGTGCAGGGTTCGCATGGATGAATTCTAGGCCTTAAGCTCACGTCGGCCATGTCTTGATACTTTCAGCAGGGAGGTGGTCCAGTGCGTTCTGGGGGTCAAACCTTGGATTCAACAGTCATTTCGGGTTGAGGCTAGTCTAACTTACCACAGAAACCCAGACCAAAAGTCTCTAGCTCGGGGCTCTACACCTCTGAAGCGGGTAGATGGTTTAGGGTTTAGGGTTTAGGGTTTAGGGTTTAGGGTTTAGGGTTTAGGGTCAGGGTTTAGGGCTTCGGGGTCCGCTGTCGAACTCCCCCGTGTATTCCTGCGCGGCACGCATCTCAGGATGCCATCAGCCAGGACACTGTGACACTTGGTGCATTCGCATGCTGCAGCAGCTCAAGACGAACCCTAAAACGGCCCTAAACCCTAAACCCCAAACCCTAAACCCTAAACTCCAAACCCTGAACTCTGAACCCTGACCCTAAGCCCTAAACCCCAAACTCTAAACCTTAAACCCCAAACCCTACTCCACCCCAGCTGCTGGCTAAAGATCCCGCAGCCCCAGGCCCATAAAGGCCCTACAAGCCCTGTAGGGCCCTAAACCCTCATGACCCTTCTTGGAGGTTCATGGGTACTTGTAACCCCAACTGTAAGTCTAATCATAAACCACCCTAAACCCCATTCCCCAAAGGATAAAAACAATGCATAATGCTAATCATAATATGGGTAAAAATATTCATTACAGTCAGAACAATAATAACAATACTTGTAACAATAATAATAATAATAATTGTTAGACAATAATAACAAAAACAACCATAACAATAATATTAATCATAATCATTTTAATAGCAATAGCAATAGCAATAACAATAACAATAATAGTAATAATAATACTTGTAGTAGTAACAGTAGTAATAACAGTAGTAATAATAGTAATAATAGTAATAATAGTAATAATAGTAATAATAGTAATAATAGTAATAATAGTAATAATAGTAATAATAGTAATAATAGTAATACTAGTAATAATAATAATAATAATCATCATCATCATCATCATAATCTGAGAGCCCAATGTCGAGCTTACACGGCTTATAGGGTGCCTACGGTTTTCGTTCGGGCTTTATGGCGTTTAGGGTTTAGGGTCCTTATAGGGTAGGTTCATACATGGTGCCATAGCAGGGGCCCCTAGAAGGGGGCCCCTTACATACGCCTTGTAATGGACTGTAAACCCAAGGGCCCACACATCAGAGCCCTTTTTTAAGGGGTAAGGGACCATATGAAGGGACCATGTGGCCATGCTAAGATGGGCTTCGGATTTGCGGGATCGAGGGTGGCAGGATTTTCGGGATTAGGCTTTAGGGTTTTAGGGGTTTAGGGTCTCCCTCCCCCCCCCAGCCCCCCCTCCCCCCTTTGTTGGTGGTGTGTGGTTGGGGTTGGGGGTTTGGGGTTTTGGGGTTTAGGGCTTGGGGTTAACCCTACCCCACACCTTGAAGGAGTTCCGATAAGCCACCGCCACGAAAGCCCCCTGTAGATTTTGTGGTTCCGTAGATTTTGTGGTTCAGTTTGCCAGCTTGGTGTAGGGCTTTCAGGGTTTGGGGTTTAGGGTTTAAAGGTTTAGGGTTTAGGGCAGAGGTTTAAGGTTGAGGGTAAAGGTTTAGGGTTTAGCGTAAAGGGTTGGGTTTAGGGTTTCTCCCTTAACCCTAAGCCTTATAAACTCCTAACGCCCTAACCTAACCCACAGAGAACAAGCCTGAAGCTCCCTAAACCCTATACCCTATACCCTATAAACCCTAAACCCTGAATCCACCAAGGATGGCTGCCTGCGCCAGGGCGGCTGCGTGGGAGAAGGCCCTGCACCTGTGGCAGGCTCGGACTTGGCTTAGGGTTTAGGGTTTAGGGTTTAGGGTTTAGGGTTTAGGGTTTAGGGTTTAGGGTTTAGGGTTTAGGGTTTAGGGTTTAGGGTTTAGGGTTTAGGGTTTAGGGTTTAGGGTTTAGGGTTTAAAGTTTAGGGTTTAGGGTTTAGGGTTTAGGGTTTAGGGTTTAGGGTTTAGGGTTTAGGGTTTAGGGTTTGTGTTGTTCGTGCGTTCGAATAAGGGCTAAGTGTGCCCACAAGTAAGCCCTGCAAGCTTTAGAGGGTTTTAGGTTCATGTGGTTTAGGGTTTAGTGAAGCTTAGAAGCCCTAAACGCGAGACCCTCCAAGTTCTCGCCCTAAAGCGGCTTCAGGGTTCGGGGTAGGGTTAACCCTCAACCCTCAACCTAAACCTAAACCCTAAACCCTGAACCCTAAACCCTAAACCCTAAACCCTAAACCCTAAACCCTAAACCCTAACCCCCCAACCGCAACACAAAGTCCAGGCAGGCCCCCGGCCAGCCTCCACGGCAGCCCGTGGCGCGCTGCTGACAGCCTGGGCCGCGGCGAGGCAATGGGAGGAGGCCATTCAGGGGTTTCTGGGGTTTACAGGGTTTACAGGGTTTATAGGGTTTATAGGGTTTATAGGGTTTATAGGGTTTATAGGGTTTATAGGGTTTATAGCTCTGAGAGGCAGGGTTTAGAGGGTTTATAAGGTTTAGCTCTATAAACCCCAACCCTACCTAGCTTTAGCCGCGTGAGGGTTTAGGGTTTGCAGGGTTTAGGACTTAAACCCTAAACCCGAAGCATGGTGTTTAGGGACCCTTTAATCCCTAAACTCTTGCCTTACACCTCGAAACCTCAGACCTAAGTGTCTCCCAAATGCCCTGGCGCGAGGACACCTACGCCAAAACCCTTCTGAAGTCCCTAAACCCTAAACCCCAAACCACAAACCCTAAACCCTAAACCCTAAACCCTAAACCCCAAACCCCAAACCCTAAACCCCAACCCCTAAACCCTAAACCCTAAACTTAAACTGGGTTTAGGGTTTATACATCCTGCGGGGCCACAAGTCCGCGGTCTAGGGTTTAGAGGTGTAGGGGTGTAGGGGTGTAGGGGTTTAGGGTTTGGGGTTTAGGGTTTAGGGTTTAGGGTTTAGGGATGTTTAGGGTTTAGGGATGTTTAGGGTTTAGGGTTTAGGGTCTAAACGTCCAAGGCTCTGGAACTCCTGGGAAGTGTGTCGGACCACGCCGCGGTTGCCGCCACACTCAGGGCCTGCGCTCGCAGCCTGCGCTGGCGCGAGGCCCCGAGCAGTCTTCTTCCGGCTGGTTCTTAACTAGGGAATGAGGCAAGGAGGTTCGTACCCTACATAATCCCTCAAAGGGTATAGTATTAAAAAGGATGATATACCCTATATCATCCCTTGAAGGCTATTAGAAGGATTATATACCCTATACAATCCCTTAAAGGGTATATCATTCCCCTACTAATTGAGAACCAGGGGGTCTTGGCTCTCAAGTCCTGAGCCTCGGGAAGTTCCCCCCTTATGCTAACAAGGGTTTAGGGGTTTGGGGTGTAGGGTTTAGGGTTTAGGGTTTAGGGTTTAGGGTTTAGGGTGTATTGTAACAGTCCTTCACAGGGATTCTCGTACCCCCTATTGTCATCCCGATTAAGGACTGCTAGTATAACGGCGAACATCTCAACCTGAGCCTTAAATCCTCAGCCCTGAACCTTACCCCCTCAACCCTGCAGCTTAAATCCACACCCTCAACCCTAGTGGTGCTTTGTCAGGGTATACCCTAAACCCTAAACCCTAATCCCTATACCCTAAACCCTAAGCCCTACAATCGAATCACGCATGTTTCCACAGCAGGCGCTGGCGCTGACCCACCTGCCGCTTGTCACCTTTGAACATCCTTCTGCTGTAGGGTTCTAAGTTGAGAAACCCTACGAAAACTGCTGAAAAAAGTGCCTGAACCCTGACAAAAATGTGGGTTTGGGGTTTGGGGTTTAGAGTTGTGGTCTACCAGGATGAGTCGCTAAGCCTTGTAATCACCAAAACTACAAATGATGAGAGGCAATTGTAGCCCATCCTGGCAAGCATCACACCTAAAGACTAGACTGGAGAAACGTCTAGGGTTTAGGGTTGAGGGTTTAGGGTTTGGTGTTTAGGTACATGGATCCTTTGGCAAAGGAGGCCCTGGCAGGACGTCTGCGAGGACGCAACGTTCCTGGAGACGCCCAGCTTGACGGTGGGGTCTCAGGGGGTTTAGGGTTTAGGGGATAGGGTTTAGGGTTTAGGGTTTAGGGTTCAGGGTTCAGGGTTCAGGGTTCAGGGTTCAGGGTTCAGGGTTTAGGGTTTAGGGTTTAGGGTTTAGGGTTTAGGGTTTAGGGTTTAGGGTTGGGGTTTGGGGTTTGGGATTGAGGGTTTCGGGCCGGGGTTTCGTTCTTTCTTTGTTTTTTTGTTTTTGGGAGGGGCGTGGGGGGGGGTCAGGGTTGAGGCTGTAGGGTTCCTCCCAGCCCTTTTCACCCCTACTAGCACTTTGAAGCCTAAACCTTCAATACTCAAACTCCAGCAACGCTGTGAACCCTAGATCTTGCGATGTTCCCCCTTATTCGAACAGCCCCTTAGTCGGAAACATAGTACCCCCCTAGTAGAAACCCCATGAAGGACTGTTCGTAAAAAGGGGGGCAACATCCCAACCTTGACCCTAAACCCTATACCCTAAACACTAAACCCTAAACCCTAAACCCTAAACCCTAAACCCTAAACCCTAAACCCACTTTAACAGGGTCCCTAACCCCTAGGACCGAGAGAAGGCCATATTCCCCTTTTTTAGGGTTTAGGCACCTTTAGACTTAACAGGGCACCCTTGGGGTCAACCCTAAACCCTAAACCCTAAACCCTAAACCCTAAACCCTAAACCCTAAACCCTAAACCCTAAACCCTAAACCCTAAACCCCAAACCCCAAACCCCAAACCCCAAGCCCTAACCCAGGATGGTTGTTGGAGCTGTCTTTGAAGTGCAACGCCCATGGCTGGCGACTCTTGGGACGAAATGAGCCCGGGAGCTTTAGGGTTTAGGGCCTTGAGTTTAGGGTTTAGGGTTTAGGGTTTAGGGGAGAGAGAGACAGAGTTGGTCTTCGTACACGCCAGAGGGTTTAGGGCTTTAGGGTTTCGGGTTCAGGGTCAGGATTTGGGTTCAGAACCCTAAACTACCGTAACCCTCCGCTCAAAACCTTACGAGCACTATAAACCCAAGTCATCATTTGCCCGAGTCATCATGAGCCCTACAAGCCTCGGCCCCAGAGTAAACCCTTATGTTTTTTTTTGGGGGGGGTTAGGTTCCCTTGTAATCCTCTTCAAACCAAAAAGGGTACCCTTGCTGTTCCATACAGGCCCTCTATCCCATAAACTCTAAACCGAACGTCGGCTTCAAGTGCTGAAGGACTAACATAAGTGAATGTGCAGGCGGGCATTTGCAAAGGCTGAGTTTAGGGTTTGGGGTTCGGGGCCGAGGGGTTCAATGTCAAGTTTCAGGGACATAACTTTCAGGGGCTGGCAATCTCAAACCTCGGATCAGAAAGTTCCAAGCCTTTTAAGCGGCCCGAATCTCATGGGTTCCCCTACTACCCCTCTCACCCCCCTAGGTTCCCCTAGGTTCCCCCCCCCACCCCCCTTAAGGCCATTTAGGGATAATCAAGTTTAAGTTAATTGAGGTTGTTTAAAGGGGGAACCTAGAGAAAGGATGAGAAGCCCATGATAATCCGGGGCTGACGGTCAGGAGGATCCTGGTCGCACGAGGAGCCAGAAGCCACTTCGCGAGCCCCGGGCGGCTGCGTGTCTTGGCCGGCGTGCCCTGGCCGGTTACTCTGCCCTGGGAACTTCGTTCACCTACAACTCTCCCCTGAACCCGAAACCCTGAACCCTGAACTCTCAACCCGAAACCCGGTTCGAATAGGTTTAGTGAGGCTAGAGGTGGGCTTTAGAGCTCTGGGGCTTTGGGTGTGTTGGGCGGCTTTGTGGCCGTAGCCCTGAGGGGAATACACCCAAGGGTGGTAGCGACTGAGCTACGGGGTCTAAGGCTTCTCCCAAGGGTCCACGCCTTGTTCTTATGCACTTGGGCCCTATATAGGAAGCATTTTAAGGCCCAAGTATTCCCTACTTAGGTACCCTAAACCCTAGACCCTAAACCCTAAAACCTAAACCCTAAAACCTAAACCCTAAACCCTACTCGATTTAAGCACATGGACCCTGAGGGTTCAGTACCAGGAGACGGTAGGTAAATGGAGTTGCCGGCAGGAGTTGCATCTCGGGGGCTGTGCGCTTGTTTGGGGTTTAGGGTTTGGGGTTTGGGGTTTAGGGTTTAGGGTTTGGGGTTTGGGGTTTAGGGTTTAGGATTTGGCTGTCCTGAATAGCCCGGCCCACTTGACATGAAAGAGGGCCCCTACCAAAGCAGGTCCAACAGGAATAGGGACAGTAGTCTTAGTAGCTGAATGGGTATGCTGTGCACTTTTTGGCAGACTATTATCTCCTATAGAACTGAAAGTGTACACTTGTTGCCGGAACCCTAAACCCTAAACCCGAAACCCTAAACCCTAAACCCTTAGGGTTCATTTGGGTCCTCAAGGCGTTTGCGCTGTCGCAGTGGGCGTAAGGAGAGTGCTTTGCGTCAACTCTATGAGTGGTCTTGGCGGTTTAGGGTTTAGGGCTGAGAGTATAGGGTTTAGGTTTTGAGCTTTAGGGTTCAGGGTTTAGGGTTTAGCTCTTAGGGTTTAGGGTTTAGGGTTTAGGGTTTAGGGTTCAGGGTTTAGGGTTTAGGGTTTAGGGTATCTTAGCCTTTGCATCCTATATCCCTGCAACCCTACGACCCTCTATGAGGCCGCCTGGCAAGCGCCACGGCGAGGTGCAGGGGAGGGCGACGCCGCCTCGGCCGAGGTGGCGGGGCTGCGCATGTGAAGCCAAAGGTTTAGGGTTTAGGGTTTAGGGTTTAGGGTTTAGGGTTTAGGGTTTAGGATTTAGGGTTTAGGGTGTAGGGTTTAGGGTTTAGCGTTTGGGAAGCTTAGTCCGAAGCTGCAACTTAAGGTTTAAAGGGTCTTAAGGCTTTAAGGGTTTTAGGGTTTAGGGTTTAGGCTTTTCCCTCATCAAAACACACGCCGCTGAAGTCTGAGATGCCATCAGTCTCTGTACTTGGTGTAGGGGTTTAGGGTTTAGGGTTTAGGGTTTAGGGTTTAGGGTTTAGGGTTTAGGGTTTAGGGTTTAGGGTTTAGGGTTTAGGGTTTAGGGCTTCGAGTTTAGGGTGGCGCGCTTTACACTTTTCTTGGTTCAAGGTTGCCTTCTAAGGTAACCAACCAACAAAAAGCCCTTGATGTAAGATGGTTGCTGGGCTTGTGAGGAAACCCTATGTCCATGCACCTTACTCTTATATGCTTGGGCCCCAAAAGCCCTATATAGGAAGTACTTTAAGGCCCAAGCAGTCCCTACCTTGAGAACCCAAGTCCTACTTCTTTTGAGGGTTAAGAATCCTACAAGGAGTTTTTTTTCAGAAGAACCTACACAAAAGGGTAGGTTTTGGGTTCTTAAAGGTAGTTAGGCACATGAACCCTCAGGGAGTCTGAACTCTTAGATCCCCCGAACCCTGAGCCCCAGATCGCCCTAAACCCTAAACCCTAAACCCTAAACCCTAAACCCTAAACCCTAACCCCTAAACCCCTCACCTTTGCCCCTCGAGGACCCCGAAACCCCCAAACCCCAAACCCTAAGTCCTGAAGGTCAGGGGCTCTTAGGGATTGAAGAGGATTTTAGGAAAGGGTTTAGCCTTAACAACACCTTGAAGTTGCGCCAGAGTCAAGCTTCGAGGTGCAAAGTTGGCTCTCCGGCAGGGCATTGGCGGTCGGCTCCTCATGCGTGTAGAGGGTTTAGGGTTTAGGGTTTAGGGTTTAGGGTTTAGGGTTTAGGGTTTAGGGTTTAGGGTTTAGGGTTTGGGCGTTATGCAAGCCACCCATGAAGGCAGCCCAAGGAAAGGAACGCCAACCAAGGGTTCAGGTGGGGGTGCTTTTCGGGTAGCGGGCTCAAGGTTGAGGATTCCCAGGTTCAAGGTTTCGGGCTTCGAGTCAACTACATGAACCCTAGAAACCCTAGTTAAATCCCAAAGCCTAAACCAGGAAGGGAATTGTACGCCATACTTGCGGTATTCTGAGGGGTTTCGGGTTCCGGGGTGTCTTTCAGTAAAAGATCTGGGAAGCATACCATGGTTAATGAGAATTTCGAAACCACCTACACGTCTGTGATTTAGGGCAGGAGTCCCTAAACCCTAAACCCCACACCCTTATAAACTTAATTGCAACGCCTCTGAAAGGTGTCAGGGCATCCAGGACTTCGGGCGTAGGGTGTGCATACGTTTTTTGTGCAAGGCTTTTGCCCCTAGATCCTGAACCCTAAACCCTAAACCCTAAACCCTAAACCCTAAACCCTAAACCCTAAACCCTAAACAGCCCTTGTGCCTCTAAGTCGCGGACTTCCGCGCCACGGTGGCTGCCGTCAGGGACCGGCAGAATGGCGGAAAAAAAGTGCTCGGCCGTGCCCCACACCAAAGCTTGGTTCAGGGTCCTGGATATTGAGGGTGGTTAGGGTTTAGGGTCTTAGGGTTAGGGTGTTTAGGGGTTTTAGGGTCTTAGGGTCTTAGGGTCTAGGGGTTTTAGGGTTTTAGGGTTTTAGGGTCTTGGGGTTTTCGGGTTTTCGGGTTTTAGGGTTTTAGGGTCTAGGGTATTGGACGGGGCGAGGGGTCGAGAATACGAGCTCATTCTTGTGTGCCGGACGAGTGTTGCGACGAGCGTTGCGACGATTTAGGCCACTGTAGTGCAAACAACAGGCATTGGAGCGACGAGGAGAGCGATCTGCGGACACTTTACATTTAGGGTTTAAGGTTTAGGGTTTAGGGTTTAGGGTTAGGGTTTAGGGTTTAGGGTTTAGGGTTTAGGGTTTAGGGTTTAGGGTTTAGGGTTTAGGGTTTAGGGTTTAGGGTTTAGGGTTTAGGGTTTAGGGCTTAGGAACCGTAGCCGATGGTCTTCGGTTCCCTGCAAAGTTGTTGTTGTTTTGTGCTTCAGCAGGGGCAGTTACAGGGCCAGATTCCTAATCTTCTGGAAGAGAAGATACTGGAGATGGTGCGGAACCTTTTCAGGTTTCAAGACTTTAAACCCTAAACCCTAGGTCCTAAACCCTAAACTTTCAATCCTAGTGATACGTACCTCAACACTGCGACCAAACAGGCACACCCGAAATCGCAGTTCTGGCCCAGTTCTGGGCCAGGCCAATTCGGCTTGCCAGTGCCAGAGACAGGGTCGTTCAGTGGAAACTGCAGTAATACAGTAGCCCGAGCGAGTGCCAGTACTACCCTCCTATATCAAATGGCACGAAAGAAGTACTTTTTTGTATGTATGTATATACATGTATATATATATATATATGTATACATATACATATATACATATATCTGTATGTATGACTCCATATAGGTCACCCCAAAAAATCACCATTCTCATTCCTGGCAAGCGCCATGCTGTCCGCATGTGCGTGCGCGACACCGAGCCCTCTAAAAGTCCATGCGGACCATCTCCAAAATGCCCCGCAGCTGGTGTCGAGCCAGCTACGGCAATTCACGATGCGCGCTGGCCGAACGAAGGGGCTGTTTCCAGGTTTGGGAGACGGTACATGGGTCGGGGTGTATAGGGCGCATAGGCTTTGTAGGATTGCACGCCTGTTGCTGTCGGAGGCTTCAGAACTACAATCCTAGGCCTACACCCGAAAGCACCCTGATGCCATTGCCCAGGTATGTGGTTCCAGTGGAGACCTTGCTGTGCATGAGAGACTTGCTAGCCCAGTGGTGCCCTTTGCCCTTTTTTGGTTCTGGGTTCCCTTCTAAAGAAACCGATCAAAAAACGGCTAGCCTTATTATAAGATGATGGTTACTGGGCTACCAAGGAGAGGTACAGTCGTATGAGCAGCTTCACAGGGATGGCGTGCTGGTTGAGTACGATGAGAGTCAGGGCAATGCCGCTTGGGGGCACTCAGACAACAGTTTTATTCTTTCAATCAGGTTACACAAGCCCTACCTAAGCTCCGTACCATGAACTGCAAGCGATGAGAAGCCCCCTAAACCCTAAACCCTAAACCCTAAACCCTAAACCCTAAACCCTAAACCCTAAACCCTGAACCCTAAACCCTGAACCCTGAACCCTGAACTCTAAACCTAAACCCCTGACAGCTTGGTCAGCAGACAAGGCTATGTTTGTTTCACACCAATGGACAGGCGATGATGGTTGGGAAGTGCTGTGCCGCGAGTTTCTTCACGGGATGGGCCTTCCATTGCGTTTAGCCATAGTTGCTGGATGGCTTGAGGTTGAAGCGCGAAACCCTAAAAGCTAAAACCCTAAAACTCTAAAACCCTAAAACCTAAACCCTACTCTGAGCAGGTGGGGAGCATCCAGACGGCAGCGGTGAGCAGTTTGCAGTTTTGAAGGACAGCACGTTGCTTCGTTATTTCATGGGCGCGTGTGAAGGGATCCAAATTTCTTAAGGACCACATGAATCCCCCAAAAGGGCTTTAGGGTGTAGGATTTAGGGTTTGTTGGTGGTTCATAAGCCCTAATGGGGATTAGAGTGGTATAGGGCGTACGGTCCCAATTTTAGGGTTCATTTGGTCCCCAAAGTTCGTACTCCAAGCCTAAGGTTGTACCCCAGAAAGTCGCCCTGTCTTTCAAAATGATAGGGTTTGGGGTTTAGGGTTTAGGGTTTAGGGTTTAGGGTTTAGGGTTTAGGGTTTGGGTTTAGGGTTTAGGGTTTAGGGTTTAGGGTCTCGAAGCCCAAGTCCAACCTTAGGGGATCCAAGGTAGAGTCCCAAGGGGCTCTGGGAATTGTTGCTGAATTCTGCCTTTAAGCCTAAAATGTGCGCTTAGGGTTTGGGGTTTGGGGTTTAGGGTTTAGGGTTTGGGGTTTAGGGTTTAGGGTTTAGGGTTTAGGGTTTAGGGTTTAGGGTTTAGGGTTTAGGGTACACCCCTACGCCCGCAACCTCCCTGTCTCTTCCCTGGTTTGTGCAGAGGATGCCCTACAAACGCTGATGAGCGGAAAGGTTGACATTTCCGGCAACATCAGCATGGAGCTGTGGCCTGGAGATGAAAACCCGAAACCCCGAAACCCGAAACCCCGAAACGCCGAAACCCCGAAACCCCGAAACCCCGAAACCCCGAACCCCGAAACCCCGAAACCCTAAACCCTAAACCCTGGGCCCTTTTCGGCTTGCGGCTTTGCTTTGTTTTCTTGAGAACTGAGAATGTTTAAAGAGACAAATCAGAGTGGCCCAGACTTCGGAACATGAGAGCTCGCTGCGTAATTTGGGATCAGGGGTTCAGGGGTTTAGGGTTTAGGGTTTAGGGTTTAGGATCTTCAAGTCAATCAAGGTACCGAGGACAACAGAACACCGTGTCGGCAAAGGAGATATTTGCCAGCTCGCTGTTCATTTGGTACGACCCTTGGTTGCCCAGTGGTAACCTTTACCCTTTTTTTGTTTGTGGTTTCCTCAGAAATTAGCCAACCCAAAAAGGGTGCCCTGATCATAATATGGGCTACCAAGGACTATTTTTGCATCCCGCAGCATCACAGTGCCACCGCTGTGGCGATGCGCCAGTGGCCTGGTTGCCCTACTTTAAGGGTTCGGGTTCCGAACTCCTTGGGGGCCAAGTGAACCCCTAAATTGATCCCTATATGTTCCCCTATACTACTATAATCCCTAGTAGGCTTCATATACGGTTTAGGGTTTAGGGTTTAGGGTTTAGGGTTTAGGGTTTAGGGTTTAGGGTTTAGGGTTTAGGGTTTAGGGTTTAGGGTTTAGGGTTTAGGGTTTAGGGAACCCTTAACGCTTCACCTTAAAACCCTTTTAGGGTTCATTTGGTTCACAAGGTTGGGCGTTATTGAGGGTGTGCGGGATATGGCTCCCAAGTAAGGTCTTTGAGGAACGACTGAAGTCTTGAATGGTTTAGGGTTTAGGGTTTAGGGTTAGGGTTTAGGGTTTAGGGTTTAGGGTTTAGGGTTTAGGGTTTAGGGTTTAGGGTTTAGGGTTTAGGGTTTAGGGTTTAGGGTTTAGGGTTTAGGGTTTAGGGTTTAGGGTTTAGGGTTTAGGGTTTAGGGTGTAGCCTCCCGAAGGCTGTGCGGGACGCTTCCAAAGAAAAGCCTTAGGGGGAAACATGGGGGCGAAAGTCAAATTTAAGGGTAGTTCTATGGGTCCTGAACTTCCCTTACCTCCTCTACAGGGTTCTGAACTATGGACCCTTTTTGTTGTGTAGGGTACGTCAGGGGTATGTAAGGGGTCCCCTATTCTAGGCCCGTACTAAGGGACCATGTGACTACCCTCAGAATCAAGCCTCCATCATAAACTGCAGAGGAACCTTCCCTAAGGGTCCATGTACCTGATTTCATATTCTACTTGGGCCCCAAGGTCACTATATAGGAAGTACTTTAAGGCCCAAGTATTCCGTATTTAGGTACATGGACCCTTAGCAATTTAGACCAACGTGGGAAGCCCTTGGTTCAGGAGGATCCCAAGTACCCACAAAATGCAATGAAGTCGTCGCAAAAAAAAAAGTATCATTAGCCAAACCCTTGTTCCTGAGACCCCAACCAAAAACCTTGTTCCTGAGACCCCAACCAAAACCCTAAACCCCTAAACCCCTAAACCCCTAAACCCCTAAACCCCTAAACCCCTAAACCCCTAAACCCCTAAACCCCTAAACCCCTAAACCCCTAAACCCCTAAACCCCTAAACCCCTAAACCCCTAAACCCTAAAGACGAAGACTTGCTTGAACTTGAGGATGGCTGTCAACAGCATCCCAGGCTACGTGGATAGATGCCGCCTGTCTTCATTGCTTCAAGGGATTAAGTTTAGGGTTTAGGGTTTAGGGTTTAGGGTTTACGGTTTACGGTGTACAGTTTACAGTTTACGGCTTACGGTTTAGGGCCAGGGACTCGACTCGTACCCCTATAAGTAGGATTTTACACGGCTTCGATCTTAGTCTAGGGTTGTCACCATGGGCCCTTAGTATGGTCCCTGATTATGCATAGTGTATGCAAGGCTTTTATAACAGGGGACCCAAATCAAGGGCGCCTACTTAGGATCCCCTATTTAGGGTTTCAGGGTTCAGGGGTTTAGCGGTTTAGGGTTCTGAGAGGTACCCTAAAGGGTCACCCGAATGTACTCCTAATCCGGCCCACAGATCACCTCAAGGAAATTAGAAAAGGGTCCCCAAATCCCAAGGTACCACCTAAGGTGTCCGAGTTAGAGCCCCCTGACTGCCGTGCGTCTGGGTAGCGGGGCTCGGGATGTGTATGGGTTTTAGGCTGTAGGCTGTAGGCTGTAGGCTGTATGCTTTAGGCTTTAGGCTTTAGGCTTTAGGCTTTAGGCTTTAGGCTTTAGGCTTTAGGCTTTAGGCTTTAGGCTTTAGGCTTTAGGCTTTAGGCTTTAGGCTTTAGGCTTTAGGCTTTAGACCCTAGGCCCTTTAGGTGTTAGGGTTTTGGGTTTTGGGTTTAGGGTTGAGGGTGACCTTCTTGGCGGTCAGGGTTTAGCGTTTAGGGGGTGTAGGGGTGTAGTTCCAACTGGGGGGTTAACGTAGAGAAACTACTGTCAGACTGTCATAAACATGTAGTTTCTATTGTCATGGCCATGAACCTTTGTGTAGGGTTTGGGATCCCTCATCCTTCATCCCTTCCCCCCAATGTTAAAATCATTATTGATTCATGCCAGAATTCTCATCCGACAAGCCCTAAACCAGTTTTGCATAAACGATTTGTATATATGCCAGCATATCGAGATAAAGTCTAGAGTTTTCAGCAGTAGCACTTGAAAGCTCATAGCTGAATCAGGCTTTAGGACGCGGAAGTGTTGACGGCCAGCATCATCATTGAGTCTGGATGCGGACTTACCCTAAAACCTAAACCCTAAACCCTAAACCCTAAACCCTAACCCTAAACCCTAAACCCTGCCGCCTGGAAAAAACTTGCACAAAAGGGAGCCGTTGCTCCATGAGCAGCCCTGGGCTCTGGGCTTCCCTAAACCCTAAACCCCAAACCCTAAACCCTAAACCCTAAACCCTAAACCCTAAACCCTAAACCCTAAACCCTAAACCTTTATTCTTCCCTATAGGACGCCTTTGGGCTCTTGTGATGCGCGGAAAGCACGGCGCAGAAAGCTTGACGACCTCAAGGACAGGTCGCCCCAACACACCCACCTGCTGGTGGCTGTTTTTAGACGTGCTTAGGGTTAGGAGAATCCCAAATAGTAGGTTTTGGGGCTCTTCAGGTATGCCGGTAAACCCCGTATCCCAACTCCCTAACCGAAGCACCAGGAGCCTTTCGGAACCAGGGTTTAGGGTTTAGGGTTTAGGGTGTCACAATCCGCATCGCCGAGGCCAGTTCTTCATCATCCTTTGTCCGCATGTCCGCCACACCCAGACCAACCTCCTGCTGAACAAGAGGAGGGAAGGGGGGTGGGGGAATGTTGCTGAAGGTGTTAGGGATTGGGGTTTAGGGTGTAGGGTTTAGGATTTAGGGTTGTAGGGTTCAGGGCCTAAACCTTTGCCGAACACCTGTTTTCTGATCTTTTCTTTACCGTGTGTGGGTACATGCCTTTTCGAAGGAAAGATGCAATCATGTGTGTCTTCCACAGGGATCTACAATGTACCTTTTTTCATGACGCTGAGTGTTGTGCCTTGTCACGCTGCAGATTGACTGTATACTTCAATGAGTTGTTCGTAGGGAGGAGGGGGCAAGGCATCGGATTGATAACAACAAGACACAACAAACGCTTACAACAGTGCTCTTTATTGGGAAGCCCCCCAGGTGAAAAGCTTTTGTCTTGAATTGCATCTGGGCGAGGCTACTTCCTGGAAGTTTCGGGTATTTCACACAGTATTCGTAGGTGCTATCTCAGTCATGCATTTCTGTGGGGAGTTTTACGGCATCTTTTTGGCACGGAAATTGTTCAGCTACCACAAGGAGTGTGTGCCCCTATGCGTTCCATCGTACAAAGGTTCGCGTTCGATTATTGCAACAGTAGAAATCGGCAACGTTTGGATGCAGAGGATACGTGTCCTTCGAGGGATGTGCGTGTGTGTGTGTGTGTGTGTGTGGGTGTGTGTGTGTGTGTGTGTGTGTGGGTGTGTGGGTGTGTGGGTGTGTGGGTGTGTGCGTGTGTGCGTGTGTGCGTGTGTGCGTGTGTGCGTGTGTGCGTGTGTGCGTGTGTGCGTGTGCGCGTGTGCGCGTGTGCGGGTGTGCGCGTGTGCGCGTGTGCGCGTGTGCGCGTGTGCGCGTGTGCGCGTGTGCGCGTGTGCGCGTGTGCGCGTGTGCGCGTGTGCGCGTGTGCGCGTGTGCGCGTGTGCGCGTGTGCGCGTGTGCGCGTGTGCGCGTTTGCGCGTGTGCGCGTGTGCGCACACGCACACGCACGCGCGCACGCACACGCACACGCGCACGCGCGCTGGCGCGCGCACGCGCGCGTGCCGCGCGCGCGCGTGCGCGCGTGCGCGCGCGTGCGTGCGTGCGCGGGTGTGTGTGTGTGTGTGTGTGTGTGTGTGTGTGTGTGTGTGTGTGTGTGTGTGTGTGTGTGTGTGTGTGTGTGTGTGGGTGTGCGTGTGCGTGTGCGTGGGCGTGGGCGTGGGCGTGGGCGTGGGCGTGCGCGTGCGCGTGCGCGTGCGCGTGCGCGTGCGCGTGCGCGTGCGCGTGGCGCGTGCGTGCGTGGATGCGTGGATGCGTGGATGCGTGGATGGGTGGATGGGGGGATGGGTGGATGGGTGGATGGGTGGATGGGTGGATGGGTGGATGGGTGGATGGGTGGATGGGTGGATGGGTGGATGAGTGGATGGGTGGATGGGTGGATGGGTGGATGTGTGTGTGTGTGTGTGCGTGGATGTGTGTGTGTGTGTGTGTGTGTGTTTGTTTGTTTGTTTGTTGTTTGTGTGTGTGTTTCTGTGTGTTTCTGTGTATCCCTCGTTCGAATGAGGCCATAAGGCAACAGAAACGGACACTAGCGAAGACAAGGGGAGACACAGGCCACCGAACATGGCAGACCCATCAAACATGAAGGGAGACCAGGAGAGACACAAACCACTGGAAACTGGAAACCCTGCAGGTTTTACTCGACCAACCTTTCTCGATTATCCTTCGAAAGAATTGAGAACCCGACGGTCTTCTTCTTGGGGAATCTCGCAAAAACAAGAGAACGATAACGATAAACAACAAAAAGGCACGGGGGTTTGGCCGTACGTATATATATATATGTACAAATCTGCACAAATTCACAGAAGTAGATGTAAACATTTTCCGTGCAGACAGTTTGTTAAAGTTGCATACAGTATGTCCACACACTCTTTCGGAGGAGCTGGTCCAGTCGTGGTTGGTGCCGCTTGGAACAGCTCGCCCGCGAACTCAGCACAAGAGAAGGCAGCCAAAACCCCAAACCCTAAACCCTAAACCCTCAACCCTATAAACCCTAAACCCTAAACCGCCGTGAAGGCAGCCTCAGCTCCATCGAGATGCACGGGTCTACGCACCTGGTAGAGGCTCCAACCTATGGCTTCTTGCCTGAAGGACTTAATGAGCCCTAAATGGGTTTATGGTTCATATCCTCTACTAGGGGTTGCAGAAGTATAGACCCCAATTTTAGGGTTCATGTGGTCCTTACGGTGGACATATCCCGAACCCTCGACCTTTTATGCTCTAAGCCTCTAAGCCCCACACCCTGGACTACATCAGCCATACAGCGCCACCCTGATGAAATCCTAAACCCCTTGACTAAGTCAACCACGTTAAAGTGCCTAAACCCGAATGGCCCTCAATGCCCAGATGCAAGCACCCCAAACATCTAAACTGCCTGAACGCCTAAGCTCCTTTCCCTAATCAACAAACCCTAAACCGCCTAAACCCTAAACCCTTTCCAAGTAGGCCACAGCCCTCAACCACGCAAATGTCACCCTAAACCCTAGACCCTAAACCCTAGACCCTAGACCCTAGACCCTAGACCCTAGACCCTAAACCCTTGAGTAAGCCACAGCCCTCAACCAAAGGTTGGATGCAGAAGCCTGTCGGCGAAGGCAACTTCGGCCGGGAGCAGGACCGCGGAAGGATTGCCCTCGTCGTGCAGGACATTTTTTCGGCTATGGGGAGGGGTTAGCCCTAAACCTTGAACGCCAAGGTGTTTAGGGTTGAGGTCATGTAAGTAGCCCCTGGGGATAGCTGATATTTCTGTATTGGTTGAGGAGGATCCTATCTGACCACTCCAAACGCGGAACAGCAACTTATAAACCCTTGACCCTAAACCCTAAACCCTAAACCCTAAACCCTAAACCCTAAACCCTAAACCCTAAACCCTTAAACCTGCAGGGTTCTTATGGGAGGGGGGGGGGGGTTTCCAGGGAGGTAGATACCAAGGGCACCTAAGGGAAGCTCAGGGAAGCTAGGGACCTTAGGGATACTGGGTGTATTAGGGTTTAGGGTTTAGGGTTAGGGTTCAGGGTTTAGGGTTTAGGGTTTAGGGTTTAGGGTTTAGGGTTTAGGGTTTAGGGTTTAGGGTTTAGGGTTTAGGGTTTAGGGTTTAGGGTTTAGGGTTCCAGGACATGGTGAAGAAGAAGCTACATTCGTTCTTACAGCGCGAAGATTTCAACAGCTATCGGATGATGCTCAACTTGCAGAACGTCTACTACCGAAATCTCCGTGTGGCTCCTATGGACGACTTTATCCCAGGCTTTGTGTCCAACTCGCCGGACCCAGGAGTGGTTACCGTCCAGAATTTCATGCACCAGAATGGCTTTGAATCTTGGTGGGTTTAGCTTAGGGTTTAGGGTTTAGGGTTTAACTCGTTTTCGGGTTTCGGGTTTAGGGTAACCCAGTGGTTCCCTTTACCCTTTTTTTTGGTTGAAGGTTCCCTTTAAGGTAGCCAACCAACAAAGGGTTGCCTTATTGGAGTATGGTTTCTGGGCTACTAAGGAATCCATCAGTGACAGGGACTCAGACGGCTGGTCCCCGATCTGCTTCGCGGCCTTAGATGGGAGGCCCCTACTCATTGCCGCGCTTCTGGACCTCAAGGGACTAAAGGAGGGACCTTAGGGTTACTTAGAGGTTTTTTAGTACAGGGGCGTTTACCCCTTGAGGACCGCAACGCGGATGTAAATGATCGGGTCACGCAGCAATCCTCCGTGCCCTTCGGTCAGTGTCCTCTTCTCCACATTTGCGCGTTCCTGTCGCACAACGATGCAGTCAACCTACTGATTCAGAGGCGCGCTGATGTGCACGCAAGAGACTTGGCTCCCCAGCAGTACCTTTTCGCTTCTGTTGGTCCACCATCTACCTCTATTTTCATCAGTTTAATAGCATGTATAGACACAAACAGACATATTCATGCGCATGTACATAGTTGGCCCTGCCAACTTTTCCAAATTTGCCACGGTGCTTTTGCCCGTGAGCGATTCCGTGGAAAGTCCGCGACATTCAAAAGGGTATTCGTACGTGGGCAAAGTTTGCCCTGCCAACAGTATCCAACATCTACACGAATTTTATAACTGTGCTTGGGTGGTTTGGTGGCAAAAAGTTGGCCCCCCCAACTGTTTCCACGAAATCCGGGTCTCATGGTTCAACACAGCCGTGGAGGTCTTGGAGAAAGTGTTATAGGGTAAAGGAGGGGGGTTTCAAGGGGTTAAGTAACCCAAGGTTCCCTAATACTCCCCACTACTCCCTGGCTCCCTAAGCTTCCCTAAGGTTCTCCAGGTACCTACCCCCCATGAACCCTGGTCCCTTAACAACCCTATAAAAGTTGCCGTGGCCAACTTTGTCCACGAGATTCGATGAGACTTCATGTTGTTCATAACTACGCAGGGGTGATTCTCGGCAAGAAGTTTGTTTGCCTGACCAACCTTTTCGACGAAATTGGATCGCACAGTTCACAAAACCGTGAACATTTAAAGAAAAAAATGCAAAACATAGTTGGTGTGCAAACGTTTTCCGCAAAATTCGAGGGGTATTTGTGGAAAAGTTTGGTCCCTGCCAACACGCTTCATGGATCATTTCAGGGCCTAAAAAGATGTTTCAAACTTTCGAAACTTTCACAAAACTCCAGACTTTCCAACACCTTTGACACCTTCAAATGCGTGGCGATTTCCATGTTTTTGGAGACTTTCGAAGCTTTCGAAAGTATTGAATGTTCGGAAAGTGTCGAAAGTATTTTTTCGAGAGTTCGAGACAAACAAATTCTGAATGCTCCAGGGACGTCACATAGTACAGACAGGTCTCTTTTATTCGTGCGCCATAAACTTTAGGGTTTAGGGTCTAGGGTTTAGGGTTTAGGGAACCATATCCCAGGAGACGGTTTTGGGGCAACTGCCCTGCCCTGGGCTGCATTTTCTGACAACGTGGAGGGCCTCCAGTCTCTGATCGCTGCCGGAACCGACCCAGGATCGGGGGTTCCCCTACTACCCCCGTCTATACTACCCCCCCCCCCCCTAGGTTCCCCCATAATTAAGGCTTTTTAGGGCCAAATTAAGGTCATTTAAGGGGGGAATCAAACCCTGAACCCGAAACCCTAAACCAGGTATAGAGGGGGGTGGTAGGGGCACCTAGGGGGGAGCATAGAGGGGGGTAGTAGGGAAGCCCATGACAGGACAGGTGGACATGCTTGGGTATGCGCCCTTCACCTTGGCAAGCTCGGCAGGCTCACACGCATAAAAACCCTAAGCCCTAAACCCTAAACCCTAACCCTAAACCCTAAACCCTAAACCCTAAACCCTAAACCCTAAACCCTAAACCCTAAACCCTAAACCCTAAACCCTAAACCCTAAACCCTAAACCCTAAACCCTAAACCCTAAACCCTAAACCCTGCAGGCTCACTCGCCTCAATGAGTGCGCTTTTGCCTTACACCCCAAGGCAGGAGATGGGAGAAGTGGACGCCTGAAGCCCTGAACCGCAAACCCGAGGCCTTGTCCCCTGGGGCTCTGATCACCCTGAACCCTAAACCCTAAACCCTAAACCCTAAACCCACAATTGCCAAGCTTTTCGAGTCCCCCTCTAGGGAAGAGATGGACAAGACGCTGAACGTGGCAATGCTACAGGGAGGAGGCTGCTTTGAGACGATGGGTTTTAGTACGCCGTCTTGAGGGGTGTCTCGAGTTTCGAGGCAAGAGGGGCTGTTAGGGTTAGAGTTTAGGGTTTAGGAATTAGGGTTCAGGGTTTAGGCTTTAGGGTTTAGGCTTTAGGCTTTAGGCTTTAGGCTTTAGGCTTTAGGCTTTAGGCTTTAGGCTTTAGGCTGTTTTGGGGCTTTATGGGCTTTAGGGCTTTAGGGTTTAGGGTTTAGGGCTTTAGGGCTTTAGAGTTTAGGGTTTAGGGTTTGGGTTTGGGGTTTGGGGTTTAGTGTTAGGGGTGGGTGGACAGCATTCCATCACCCCCCGCCATCGATCTGGTTTGCGGCTTGTTTTTGCCGGACTTAGCCCTAAACCCGAAACTCAAACCCTAAACCCTGAACCCTGAACCCTGAACCCTAAACCCTAAACCCTAAACCCTGACCAGGTTCGGCCCAGGTAGTGTCGACATTGATCTCTCTCGCTGCCGATGTGAACCATCAGAGCTCCACGCCGCTGCTCAGTGCCTTTGCCAATGGGGTGGGCTTAGGGTAGGGTTTAGGGGTTAGGGTTTAGGGTTTAGGGTTCAGGGTTCAGGGTTCAGGATTTGGGGTTTCAAATCTAGAGTTCACAGTTGAAAATAGAGCTTAGGGTTCCGTGTTGGGGCTTTGGGCTTAGGATTTTAGGCTTATCGGCTTGAGTCCGGGGTGCAGCATTCTAGGTAAACCCTTGGAACATTGTACATTTTCCCTTTTTGGGTTCAAGAGGATCATATCCAGGAATATTCTTCAGAGGGTTTTAAGGGGCCATCCTAGTATTATAGTTACTTTGAGTTGCAGACTCTAATCAGAACATTCGTAATTCTTTGCTCTTTCCCATCGAGCAAAGCGACATGCGGGGGGGATTTTTACGGGGTTCTAGTTGAGGGTAGATATCAGAAAGTGGCCATTGTTCTGCTGGAAGAACCCGACAATTCCCCAAACCCTCCCTAAAACCTCAACCCCGAAACACCTACACCCCCTCAACCTGAAACCCTAAACCCTAAACCTTTGGCTCAAGAGGTCCGCTCGGTATCTGGCTCGGCTGCCTGAACATTCGGCATCACTTCAGTGAGTCCAAGTCCCTTGGGTTTAGGGTTTAGGGATTAGGGTTTAGGGTTTAGGGGTTAAGAGTTCGGGGTTAGGGGTTAGAGGTTAGGGGTTAGGGTTAGGGTTTAGGGGTTAGGGGGGCTAGGGGTTAGGGCATTTTGGGGTATTTCACCCTCGTCGGTTGAGGAGGATCCGGTTCAGGGGCATGGTTTCACAGGATTTAAACCCTGATAACCCGTATAAACCCTAAACCCTAAACCCTAAACCCTATTTCGGCCTTTTTTTGAAGGATCAGAGGAGTCAACCTAGGTTGAGCGCCTATGCTTGCCACTATGAGGGCATGACGCCCCTGATGTGCAGCATCCTCACGAACTCCTTTGAAGCCCGGTTTAGGGTTTAGGGTTTAGGGTTTAGGGTTTAGGGTTTAGGGTTGATGTCCTTGGGAGCTTGGCAGACGTCACATTTGCGCTTTTGCTGCTTCGGTTTAAGGTTTAGGTCGGCCCGGGGAGCATTTCGCAGTTTCAGCCCGTTGAGTGCGCGAGGATCCTGTTTAGGAGTGTTTGCAGAGGGTCTGAACCCTAAATCCCAAGCTCTAAACTCCAAACCCTAAACCCGACACCCTAAACCCTAAACCCTAAACCCTAAACCCTAAACCCTAAACCCTAAACCCTAAACCCTAAACCCAAGGAAGCCACGGCGGTTCTGCTGGGAGTCGGGGCGCGCACGGACCTGCAGAACGCACGCGGGAAGACGGCAGTGGACCTGGCCATGGAGTCCGCGACTCCCTCCTACATTGTGCATGTCCCTTGGTGGGTTTAGTTTAGGGTTTAGGGTTTAGGGTTTCGGGTTTCGGATTTCGGGTTTCGGGTTTCGGGTTTAGGGTTTAGGGTTTAGGATAGCCCAGTGGGTACCCTTTTCCCTTCCTTTTGGTCCAAAGGTTCCCTTAGAAAGTAGCCAATAGGGTACCCTTATTCGAATATGGGCTTCTGGGCTGCCAAGGCCTTGAAGGATGAGGGAGACGCACGCAGCAAGCTTGTCCAGGAGGTGGCAGAGTTTGTGGAAGGCGAGATGGTTTCAGAATCTTTTTGAGTACGCTTTTCGCGCTATAATATTCTCATGATTGCGCTTTTTTTCGGTTGCACTCAAGCATGGGTATTGGAAATGCCTGCCGGATGCTTTTCATTTCCCGTGTGCACGTGCGATGGGGGTTTCGCGAGTGAAAAGCCGGGAACGCCCCCGCCACAGTGTCACAGGGCCACTTGAATGAGAATCAGTCACGGCTAACTGCTCTAAGTTAGGGTTCATATATTATACCTATGTATACAGGCTTTTACATATATATACATATATATATATATTTATTTATTTATACATATATAGAGTCTACAGTACTTCTAGTACAGTTGTGGTTGGTACTGCAGAGTTTTTGGCAGCCGTGCAGACTTTCAGATGCCGCCAATGGCCGTTGAGGTGTAGTTGTGCCTTAGCTTCCATCGATATCGGCGATCAGGCGGCTGAACTTACTCGATTTGTCCTCCACTATCCAGAACCTACAATTTTGCCAGGGGGGTTCAGGGTTTGGGGTTTAGGGTTTCGGGTTTAGGGTCCAGGCTCAAGTAGGTTCTGGAATGTGTCTTGGCTGCAAGACGTCCACTGGTTTCACTCGAGCACAAGGATGTTTTGGCGGGCGCTACATGCTTTCACACCCAGCAGGGCTGCTGAACACCCCAAAAGTGGTGACAATGCTGTAAGGTACTGGTACTGACGAGCAAATGCTGAACAAAAAGCTCCGGCAGGCTCTTAGTAGGGAATGGGGGAACTAGGTACCCTACGTCATCTCTTAAAGGACATGTATAGGAGGACATACCCTTATAGGGACCCTGTAGAATCCCTTAACCCCCCATACGGACCCTGTAGAATGCATTGAAGGGTATATATCCCTAAGGGTCCATGTATTATTATTTACTTGGGCCCCAAAGTCCCTACATAGGAGTACTTTAAGGCCCAAGTGTCTACTTAGGCACATGGACCCTTTGGGGACCCTAAACCCCAAAGCCTAAACCCTAAACCCGAAACCCTGGTATAGTAGGATACAGGGTACTACACAGTCCCTCATTCCCTACTAATCGCCAGTAAGTTGCTTGCAGGCCATGGCAGCATCTGTCTTCGGGTGTAGAGGCTACCACTGTCAGTTTGAGTTTAGGGTTTAGGGTTTAGGGTTGAGGGTTGAGGGTTGAGGGTTGAGGGTTTAGGGTTTAGGGTTTAGGGTTTCGGTTTCGGGTTTAGGGTTCAGGGTTTAGGGGCGTTTGGTAGGGCTGGCGTGGTCTTACAGGTATCCCTTTAGAAAGTCGTGAAGCCGTGCGGGTTGCCAGCTCTGTGTAATTACTTGCAGCGATGCATTATGGTCCACACATGTATACGGCTTGTACACACAGTGGCCTAAACTTTGGCCTAAACCCTAAACCCTAAACCCTAAACCCTAGACCCTAAACCCTAAACCCTAAACCCTGAACCCTAAACCCTAAACCCTGAACCCCAAACCCTACGACGCCAGGCAGCTCTGGAAGCCTACTTTTGCCGGTACCGTCCTAGAAGTTTACAGAAGCAGTGCACCAAAATACCCATTGAGGCACGAAGACCTCAAGTCCTAACATCTCAAGCCTGCACCTTACAGTTCTCCAGCATGTGAATCTTTCACCTGGCCCTAAACCCTAAACCCTAAACCCTAAACCCTAAACCCTAAACCCTAAACCCTAAACCCTAAACCCTAAACCCTAAACCCTAAACCCCTTGCCTTAAGGTTTAGTTGGGGCGCTCCTGTACTTCTTCATGCGCCTCGTCGACATTGGGCAGTCGCTCCTGGTGGTTGGCGCGGGCATTGACTTGTTATGCTTTTGGGTGCAGGGTTCTGTTGAACCTTTAACAAGTCGGACTGTGTGTGTCTGTTGCTCAGCCATCTCTCTGTTTGTTTTCTTCTGTTTTTGCTCGGCCAGTCACGTGCCGAAGCAAATACGAAAGCGCCCATGCACCTGCCTGGAAGGGGCCCTCCCGCCAGTGAGTGGGTGACTGGGTGCATGCTGAACAAAATAGCAACAGGGCTGCTTTGGCGCGCAAACCACCCAAAACCCAACAATCCTAAAGCCCAACCCTACACCAAAACCTTAATTCGACACCCGAAGCTCTAGCACTGATCCTAATCCCTAAACCTTAGTCCGAGGATCTGATGAAAAGGGGGGGGGGGGGGGGGGGGGGGGGGGGGGGGGGGGGCCACCCCCCTCCCCCTGCCCGACAGGGGTCGCCTTTAGGGTTTGGGGTTATTTCCTGGGCTGGTTTGTTTGGGGGTTGGGCGAGAGGTGGGCGGAAAGTCCCCGTAAGGGGTAGGTCAGGAGCGAACGATTCGGGCATCGATCCTGGATGCGAGGAATCGCAGTGTTCTGCTGCAGCCTCCAACTCCAAACAATCCGAGAGCACGTGGGGGCATTTGCTTACTTAACTTTGTGGTACTTTACCCTAACTTTAGATCCTTACCCTTTTGGGGTTCATTGGTTTTCTTAATAACGCAGCTAAAAGTTTAATTTATAGCTACCCTCCTGAGTGCAGCCAAGTTAAGCCTCAAGCAATTCAAAAGCACCTCATGATTATATACATGGGCCCCCAAGTCCCTATATAGGAAGTACTTAAAGGCCCAAGTAATCCCTATTGAGGTACATGGATCCTGCGGTTTACTTAACCCTAAACCCTAAATTTAAGAGCCTCCGGCTCAAGCCGCCGACCCCGCTGGAGCATAGTTGAAAGGTTTAAACGCGCTCGTCAGCTCAAAGGATGCCCAAAAAGTTGATGTGCTTGAGCCTCTGTGAAACGTTGGGACCCAAACAGGAGCTGAAGCCAGCTTGAAGGCCAGGGCAGCCCCATGAATTGGGTAGGGGGGGGGTAGGGGGTTGGGGGGGTAGGGGGGTAGGGGGGGGGGGTGGGGGGGGGGTAGGGTGGGTTGAGGGGGGGTAGGGGGGGGGGGTCTGTCAGGGCTCAGGCGCAAAACGCCTAGACAGGCCCGGATTGTCCGGACATCGGGGGGGTAGGGGGGGGGTAGGGGGGGGGGGGGGGTAGGGGGGGGAAGGGTCCCATCCGCCAGGGTCGGCGGACCCTAAACCCTAAACCCGAAACCCTAAACCCTAAACCCTAAACCCTAAACCCTAAACCCTAAACCCTACACCCTAAACCCTAAACCCTAAACCAAGCAATTCAAAATGTCCCTGCTTATCCTCATCTCGTGGAGCCGCCGATCTCCATCAGGGGAGAGGGGGGGGGGGGGGGTGCTTCATTATTCCATGTAGCCTTCAGCACTTCCCCTAAGGGTCCATGAACCTCATTATTATATACTTGGGCCCCACAGTTCTTATATGGGAAGTACTTTAAGGCCCAGGTATATAATAATAAGGTACATGGACCCTTAGGGTTCCACTTGCTGGAGCCCCTGGGCTTTGTTTCTATAAATCTTAGGTGTTTTTGTTTTGGTTGCGCATGTTCGGGGGGCTTGGCTCCTGTAATGGAAAGCAGTCTTCCCGGAGAGTTCGGGCCAAAAATGTGTGTGTGTGTTTTTTTTTTTTATCAGTTTTTTTTATCAGATCCTCGGATTATTAAAAAAGCCCTAGTCACTAAAGCTAGGAAGGCCTTGGGACATTTTCCCTTTATTGGGTTCAAGAGGATCATCTTCCGGACTCTTCTTCAGAGGGTTTTAAGTTGGGATGTTCCCCCTTATACCGACAGTCTTTAATAGGGATTAGAGTACCCCCGATTAAGGACTGACTGTTAGTATAACGGTGAAAATCCCAATTTTAAAGTTTTAAGAAAGCCAAGCCTAAACCCTAAACCCTAAACCCTAAACCCTAAACCTTAAGCCCTAAACCCTAAACCCGGCAAGATTCGCGTGAGGTGCTCCTGGGCCTCAGGCAACAAAGCGGGTTTCGCCCAGCCCGGCCCTTGAAGTGTTGAGGGTTTTAGCGTTTTAGGGTTTAGGGTTTTAGGGTTTTAGGGTTTAGGGTTCAGGGTTTAGGGTTTAGGGTTTAAGGTTCACAAGTGTTGTGGTCTCGTGCTTGGGGCTCATGGGTTTAGGGTTCAGGGTTCAGGGTTTAGGGCTCAGATAGTTTCTTTAGGGGTTCATGGTTTTTTGGGATTTAGGGTGTTTACTGTTTACGGCTTTTAGGGTTTGAAGGTTTTAGGGTTTGGGGTTCAATGTTAACGTTACGGTTAAGGTTTAAGGTTTGTGGGTTGGGGTGGAAAAGTTTAGGGACTAGGCCCTTGGGGTTCTACCACTAGGGTTCCGGGCTAGGACCCCTGTGATATCCTGCGTCTCTTTGTTTTTTCAATGACAAGTAACACCCTTTCTAAGTTATAGGGTTTAGGGTTTAGGGTTCATTGACTTAGAGAGTTGGGCTTCGGGCTCTGAAAACAACAGCGTTGGCGCGCCCGAAGCACGTTCACTGAGCCGGCCGTTCATGTCCCAAGTGTGTTTAGCAAACAAGTCTGAACCCCAGACCCCAAACCCCAAACCCCAAACCCCAAACCCTAAACCCTAAACCAAACCCTAAACCCTAAACCCTAAACCCTAAACCCTAAACCCTAAACCCTAAACCCTAAACCCTAAACCCTAAACCCTAAACCCTAAACCCTAAACCTACCCCTGAACCCTAAACCCGGCAGTCCTCAGACCCCAAACTCGGACAACCTTATCAGGTGTAAGCTTGGTGAGCCCCCAAAAACCCCGCAAGGCCCTTAAGGGGTCTAGGGTTTAGGGTTTAGGTTTAAGGGTTTAGGGTTTAGGGCTTAGGGTTTAGGGCTTAGGGTTTAGGGTTTAGGGTTTAGGGTGTAGGGTTTAGGGTTTAGGGTAAGGGTCCAGGTACCCAAATATGGAATACTTGGGCCTTAAAGTACTTCCTCTATAGGGACTTTGGGGCCCAAGTATATAATGATAAGGTACATGGACCTTTAGGGTATTGAGGTAAAATCCTCCCCAAACCCAAAAACCCTAAACCCTAAACCCGGCGGACCCTCAAAACCCAGCCAAAATCCCAGGAAAGTTCTGAAAAACCCTGAAAAACCCTCACAGCCCTCAAATTTTGGAAAACCCTGGAAAATCCTGGAAAAGCCGGAGATTTCCGAACCCTGAAAATTCTGAAAAAACCATGAATACCCAGGCAAAATGGGATGCTTCAGCAGGCCTGGGGGGGAGGATCTCCTTGTGCTGGTGCTTTGTTGTCGGGTTCTGGTTAGGCCCTTTTGGGGAGTTCAGGAGGTTTAAGGGGGCCTTGACTTTTTTGTGGGCTTTGGGGTTGTTGGATTTCGGCGGGGGATACGTGGTTTAGGAATTCATGTTTTAGGCCTGCTCAGCTTCAAGCCTTGAGAGCTGTTGCGGGACGCAGTCCCCTACATAGCCACAAGCAGGCGTTGCCATGCGTCGGGTTAGTTCATGTGTCATAGATATAACCCTGAACCCTAAGCCCTAAACCCTAAACTCTAAACCCATAAACCCTAAACCTTAAACTTAAACCCTGACATTTCGGGTTGGTTGGTCAGGAGCCGATGTGGCAAATGCAGGGCTCCCAAAGGCACCCCCCACGCTCTGGACATGCTCCAACAACCTAAAGGGTTGAGGGTTTAGCGTCTAGGTGTGGGAGGTTTAGGGGTCGGGCCTTTGGGGTCCTGGGCCCTTAGAAATAGGCAGCCGAACACACCTTTCAGAAAAGGCCCGGAAAAGGCGACTTGTTTCGCATCTCTAGGACCAAAAACAGAAGAATCCTTCCACCGAGACTGCGGGGGGCGTTCATGCTCGGACTCTTTACACTGTTGACCCTAAACCCCAAACCCTAAACCCCAAACCATAAACCCCAAACCCTAAACCCCAATTCCTAAACTCCCTGAGAGATTCGGGCGCGAGGGAAAGTAGTCTGAGACAAACCCTAAACCCTAAACCCTAAACCCTAAACCCTAAAGCCCTGGAGAGCTAAAGAGCGCTCCACAGAGGCCCTGGGACGGGCCCTGCACCCTGTTTCGGGCTTTAGGGTTTTGGGGCTTATAGGGTTTAGGGTTTAGGGTTTAGGGTTTAGGGTTTAGGGTTTAGGGTTTATTTGGGGTTTAGGGTTTAGGAATTAGGATTTTGGGTTTAGGGTTTCGGGCAGCCGAAACCCTCAACCAGGCCGCGTATCCACCAGCAGGCTGGCCAAATCAAGGCCATGAGGAGACTTCAGTGAGTTTGATGGTCTTTGGGGAAAGAAACCCTGGTTCTGGGTATAGGGTTTAGCTTTATGGGTTTTTGAGTTTGGGGTTTAGGGTTTAGGGTTTAGGGTTTTAGGGTTTAGGGGTCCTAAACCCCAAGCCCTACTGAGGGTTTCGGGTTACTTTGCTTCGGCCCATGGTTGGCATTGGGTCTATGTGGGAGGTCACGGGTACCCAAACAAGGCATCTGATCATTCCCTCAACGCCGGCAAAACTCTCGTCGGTTCTTTAGCCCTAAACCCTAAACCCTAAACCCTAAACCCTAAACCCTAAACCCTAAACCCTAAACCCTAAACCCTAAACCCTAAACCCTTCTACCTTCTACTCTAAGGGTAGTTGCATGGACCCTCAGCGCGGTCCCTTACCTCCTGTAAAGGTTTCTGAAGTATGGGCCCTTGGGTTTTGTAGGGTATATAAGGAGTATAAAAGGGGTCCGATTTTAAGGCCCATATCAAGGGACCATGTATAACTGCTCTTTTGATCTCTGAGGTCGACCTGTTGGGCTGGATTCGTTTTTTTTGCGTTGCGGGGCTGGCTTCAGAAAGTTCAGCCAAAGTGGAGAGAGCTGCAGCTACGACTTCTGGGGTTTAGGGTTTTAGGGTTTAGGGTTTTAGGGCTTTAGGCTTTAGGGTTTAGGGTTTAGGGTTTTAGGGTTTTAGGGTTTTAGGGTTTAGGGTTTAGGGTTTTAGGGCTTTAGGGTTTTAGGGTTTAGGGTTTAGGGTTTTAGGGTTTTAGGGTTTAGGGTTTGGGGTTGCCAAAGTGGAGAAAGAAGTGCAGGGCGCATGATTCCCTGCCAGGTGCCATGGCTGGTGGCTTCCAGGCTCCTCGCACGTCGCGGGGGGGCCCAGAATCGTACCCTACCTTAACAACCCACAACCTACTTTTTTTTGTAGGTTACCTAAGAATCCTATAAGGGGTGTTAGAAGAAGAACCTACAAAAAAGTAGGTCTTGGGTTCTTAAGGTACACCCCAAGCCCTCAACCCCTGTAAGGATCCAAAAGTAGAACCCCCAATCGTGCCCTATACTACTCCTTAGGGGATCAACTTTTTGGATCCTCCCGGGTCTGGGTATGGCTTCAGGAGATGCCATGGTGCATGGGTTCTTTCGCCTCCTGGCACATAGGCTGAGTAGGTTGCACGATAAACGCCACTTCACTAGCTTTTTGAGGACACCAAATTATAAAATATCCAGTAGTTCCATGACATACTCCCGTACAACTAGTTGAAACAGCTCCAAAGCGCACGAATATCCCCATCTATCATGAGTTACGGAGATGCTCTTGCACAACACAGCTGCTCTCTAAACAGGGATCCTTGATTCCTAGGTATGCCCAGCGCACCAGCTACGCGCAGGCCAGCTGCTAACACGGGGAGGGAGGGAGAGAGAGAGAGAGGGAGAGAGAGAGAGAGAGAGTGTTTGAGGAAAGGTTCAGTTGCTGGGAGGGGGAGGTTGTTGCGTGGGGGACTGAGGGGGAAGGAGGCGGCAATGTCTTCTCAGCCACGGTGATTAAAGTCACGTAATTCACTTGGCCCAGTAGAGGACGGGGCCAAGGATGCGTTACGGGAGGACTTCGGCGGTTTCATCCCTAAACCCTAAACCCTAAACCCTAAAGGGATGATTGGTTGTAGCGGTTGGGCCTGCAGCTCAACTTGCCCCCCTCTCAACGTGCTGTTCGTTTCAGTTGGGGGGTTTCGAGTGTTGGAGAGGGGGGCAGGCAGCCAAGACCCTAAACCCTAAACCCTAAACCCTAAGCCCTGAACCCTAAACCCTAAACCCTAACCCCTAACCGTGTTCCAACTGAGAGAAGATGGAATCTCAAAATAAGTGTTCTTGCCTTCATTGCCTGATAACAGAGATGAGATTCCTGCTGTTCACACTGGGGAGGCTTAGTTCGTGGGTGGGGTGAAACAAATCCGAACTAATCCGTGCTTTTTTTCTTCCCTGGAGTGCTTCTAGATCCCACTATGTAGGGATGAGGGGATGATATCGGAACCCCCCCGCCCCCCCACGAGTCAACGTTTCGTCGCCACAGCACGTGGGGGCGCGCAGACGCGCGGGGGCTTCGGCCCTCAAGCCCCAAAGAAAGAAAGAAAGAAAGAAAGAAAGAAAGAAAGAAAGAAAGAGAGCGAGAAAAAAAGAAAGAGAGAAAGAAAGAAAGAAAGAAAGAAAGAAAGAAAGAGAGCGAGAAAAAAAGAAAGAGAGAAAGAGAGAAAGAAAGAAAGAGAGAAAGAAAGAAAGAAAGAAAGAAATAAAGAAAGAAAGAAATAAAGAAAGAAATAAATAAATAGAGTTAAAAGAGAGAGGGAGAGAGCGAAAGGAAACCTCCGGACACTTCCGGGGGGAAACCGGCTCAGCGCCCTAAGCCACCAACCCACCCTACACAGTCATACACATATACTATGACATATACATCTGCATGCATATGCATATACATCTGTATACTTTCACACACACACATACATACATACATACATACATACATACATACATACATACATACATACATACATACATACATACATACATACATACATACATACATACATACATACATACATACATACATACATACATACATACATGTGTGTGTGTCGACAAGGATATCAGCAGGGGGAAGAGTCGCGGAGAAGGTAGAGGACCTTAGTTGAGGGAGTTGTTGCATGTTCCCCCTCAAGTGCTACGCTAAACCCTAAACCCTAAACCCTAAACCCTACACCCTGAACCCTGAACCCTGAACCCTAAACCCTGAACCCTACACCCTGAACCCTAAACCCTAAACCCTAAACCCTCAACCCTAAACCCTAAACCGTAACCCTAAACCCTAAACCCTAAACCCTAAGCCCTAAACCCTAAACCCTCCGCTTGGGTTCGAGGCCGGCGGCTTCCAGTCCATCCGCCAGGCTGCTGGGGGCTCCGGCCCTGGCAGGGGTTTAGGGTTTAGGGTTTAGGGTTTAGGGTTTAGGGTTTAGGGTTTAGGGTTTAGGGTTTAGGGTTCAGGGTTGAGGGTTGAGGGTTGAGGGTTTAGGGCTTAGGGCTTAGGGTTTAGGGTTTAGCTCGTCCAAGCGGACTAGGGCTTAGGAGTTTATGAGTTTAGGGTCCTACACCCTAAACCCGAATTAAACCCTAAACCCGAATTAAACCCTAAACCCCGAAACCCTTAAACTCCTAAACCCCTAAACCCTAAACCCTAGGAGTTGAGGGGTGCAATGTTGCAGCCTCTCTAATGCGTTTCCACCTCTCCTCCCCCCCCACCCCCCCAGAGCAGTCCGAGCCCTCTTCGGCCCTCTTTGTTGTTTTTCTTTGCGGGGAGAAAGGGGGGGGGGGGGTTGGGGTTAGGGTTTAGGGTTTAGGGTTTAGGGTTTAGGGTTTAGGGTTCAGGGTTTAGGGTTTAGGGTTGAATTCGGGTTTAGGGTTACAATGTTTAGCGAAAAAGGAGCCGCTCCCTGAGCAACCCTTTCGATTTGCAACGCGCGCCGCTTACATATTCTCACGACGCGGGTTCAGGGTTTAGGGTTTAGGGTTTAGGGTTTAGGGCTTAGAGTTTAGAGTTTGGGAAGGGCCCTCCACACTTCACTTTTGCGTTGGGGATCCCTCAAGCACGGGCTCGCTCTTGAATACCCAGGCAAACGCATAGGGCCCAGAAGTGATAGAGGTTATGACGTCTTGGGTGAGTTTCCGGACTGTCCAGAACGATCTCATGCCCTTCAGCTGACACCTGAAAGTCCTACGCCCAAGGGGGATATGCGCAGCCTGCGTATGGTCTGCAGGAGACCCAGTGACGTGTGGGAGGTGGAGGTCTTCTTGTGGGTTCAGGGCTCAAGTTTTTTGAGGTTCGGTTCGTTTCCTTGTTTCGGCTACAATGAAGGGTGAGAACTTCTTGGGCTTACTGGCTAGTTAACACACTGTTTAAAACTAGACAAGACCCTAAGCGAGTTGTCAACGCTTGCCCCGCTTCGCTTGGCTTGCCCTGACACATGAACCTTGGGAGGTTCCGGGCTTAGGATTTAGGGTTTAGGGTTTAGGGTTTAGGGTTTAGGGTTCCACCTTCATGTCCTGTGATCAGATTTACCTTCCAGGGGACCCCCAAGATGTAGCAGTACTCTGACTCGCTGCTGTACATGGCAGCAGCCTGAACCCGGAATTTCCGGTAATCAAACTCGACATTCATTCTAACACTAAACCCTAAACCCTAAACCCTAGCGCTAAGCCCTAAACCCTAACTACCCACAACCCCTTCACTCTGAGATCTTCAGCTTGGCTTGCTGTCATGATTTAGGGCGTTCGCCGGTGCAAGAACCCGACCTGTCCCACGTCTCGGCTGAGTCCTAAACCCTAAGCCCAAAACCCTAAACCCTAAACCCTAAACCCTAAGCCCTAAACCCTAAACCCTAAACTGCCGAGGCATTCAAGCCCCTACCAACGTGAGACTCAGCGGCTTCTGTCTGTCAATGACTTGGCCTAGGCTAGGGTTTAGGGAGTTTAGGGAGTTTAGGGAGGTTAGGGACTTTAGGGAGTTTAGGGAGTTTAGGGAGTTTAGGGAGTTTGGGGAGTTTCGGGTAGCAGGATGCAGGTCCTTAGCAGCAAGCAGCTCGCTTTCCGGCAGATGGCGCCCGCGCGTCTCTGGCTGACATGGGCACAACAAGCAAAGTACTTCTTGACAGCCCTACAGAACTAGACCCTAAACCCTAAACTCTAGACCCTAACCCCTATCCCCTAAACCCCTAAACCCTAAACCGCTAATCCGCGAAACCCTGAACACCGAAGCCCTAAACCCTGGAAAGCCAGCTGTTGCCCACAGGCCATGCGCTTCGCTAACGGTGTCAGCTTGCAAATGCAAGGGGCGGCTTCGAAAAGATTGGCATGGAATCGTCGACCCAAAACCCGGAAACCTAAAACCTAAACCCCGAACCTAAACCCTAAACTCTAAACCCTAAACCCTAAACCCTAAACCCTAAACCCTAAACCCTAAACCCTAAACCCTAAACCCTAAACCCTAAACCCTAAACCCTAAACCCTAAACCCTAAACCCTAAACCTAGCATCCTGACGCCCTTAGACTCTAGGGGTAGTTACATGGGCCCTGAAGAGAGGAGGTCCCTTGCCTCCTCTAAAGGGTTCTGAAGGATAGGCCCCTTAATCAGTATAGGGGACATACGGGGTATAGGGGTCCCCTTTTACAAGCACGTATAGAGGGACCATGAGACTGCACTTAGAAAGACCCTGATCCGATCCCGTAAACCCCCAATCCCTAAAAACACGAAGCCCACAGCCCAAAACCCTAAACCTAAACCCAAAAGCCCAACAAGGCCCTAAACCCGTGGAACCCTGAACCCTAAACCCTAAGCTCTGCACTTAAGGAGCACGTTGAGGGTATAGGGCGTAGGGTGTTTAGGGTTTAGGGTTTGTGGGTTTAGGGTTTAGGGTTTAGGTTTCTGGTTTAGGGTTTTGGGTTTGGGGTTTAGGGTTTAGGGGCTACTTGAGGATGTAGGGGCTGCGGGTCTGAGATCCGTTTGCCTTTCGCCGGCCACTTTGGCTCGTTGCTTGCTGCGCAGCTCTGTATGGGAGCGATCCCGTGGCCCTGGCCTAGTTTCTCCCCTCTGTTGCAAGATGGGGCTTAGGGTTTAGGGTGTCGGGTTTCGGGTTTAGGGTTTAGGGTGTTGGTGATTATGAGGTTCCTGTAAGGGACGAGGGTAGAGCTGCAAAGCCTTAAGCCCTCAACCCCTTACCCGCTAAACCCTAAACCCTAAACCCTAAACCCTAAACCCTAAACCCTTAAACAGCAAGCTTCCGAACACGGATCCGCGAAGCTGAAGCCTGACCGCCGAGACTCCAATGCCCCCAACCGAAAGTTCCAAAACCCTGAGCCGCCTGCCCGGAACAACCTGAGACTAAGACACGCTGTCTGGGTCTGTAGGTTTAGGGTTTAGGGTTTAGGGTTTAGGGTTTAGGGTTTAGGGTTTAGGGTTTGGGGTTTGGGGTTTGGGGTTTGGGGTTTGGGGTTTGGGGTTTAGGATTTAGGGTTTAGGGAGTTCTTTGTTTGGGAGCGCTTCCGAATCAGGCCGGTGATCCAAGAGGCCGAGAAACCGTCAGATCCTAGCTGGTTGCATCAGATGTCCCTGAAGGGGGAAGCCCAAACCCAACCGAAAACCGCCCAAAACCCATCGGGCTGCATTTCAGAAGGAGAACTATCTGGAAAGCCTTGCAGGAACAGACATCCTTCTTCTGGTGCATTCGATGAAGCAGAAGTACCTGAAGAGCCTTTCGGGAACAAGCATTGTTTTCCATCCTGGTGCATGTGATGAAGGATAGCTACCTGGAAAAGTCTTTCCGGGAGCTGCCAAGGATGGTATTGGGCACAGTGGGAGTCATCCTCGCAGCGGGCCCCCAAGATTTCAGCAACTTCCACGGAAAACGGGGCGCTTCGGCGGGCCCCCATAAGGTTCCCAGAGAAGGTCCCCAGCAGAACGCCCCTACAAAAGGGGGGGTTTGTCAGGAGAACTACCAGGAAAGGCCTTTCCAGGAAGGAGGGGGAGTTGGACGCACGCGCAAGGGAGAGGAAGGGAGGGTTCCCATCCAACACGCCGCCCCAAAGTCGGCGGAAATCTTCACAAAAGCCTCAAGAAGTTAAACCCGAAACCCCAAACTCTAACCCTAAACGCTAAACCCCACACCCTAAACCCCAAACCCTAAGCCTAAACCCTAAAAAGAACTAAACCCTAAACCCCAAAAAACCCAACCCGAAGCCCGCCAGGTCCGGCACAACGACCCAGGCCAGCGATGGCCGCTACCCCGGCACCGTTTTGTGGGATAATATAGGGGCTTGAATAATTAGATGAGGGTATTGGGGCTTATTATAGCATAGTTACAAAGGGAGCATAAAGGGGAATATTTCTCGTAGCTCTTCCGACCCCTACATTTTGTTGTTTGTTTCCCACCTTGGGGCTTGTTCTAAAGGCCGTTTCTTGTGTATAGACCATGGGATGAGGGTCCGCTCACCATGGGCATCTTGACTACGACATGCGCCGGTTGAATATCTTGCAGAATGGAATGTCGCAGAAAAGAAAGGCAGCCTCTGCTTGACAAAAGGTGCCGGCAGCGACATACATATTTGAATACACATACATATAGAGAACGCAAAAGTGAACAGATGATCAATCAGGAGTGACAGGCGATGGTGCGAAACCCTACAAAACCCTACAAAACCATACAACACCCTACAAAACCCTACAAAACCCTACAAAACCCTACAAAACCGCACAAACCCCGACAAAATCCTACATCACCCTGCAACAACCACGATCATGAATCCGCCAGACCCTAGAATGCCCTCTTAACTCCATAAACCCCCCCCCCTGAACCCTAACCCCTTGAACCGTGCCAGGAGGAAAGGGCCGCCGATGACCTCTACCGCAAGACGCTGCGTTTCTTGGTCTCGGCCTGGATTCCCGTCCTGCCTTTGTCGTAGTGGGGGTTTAGGGTTTGGGGTTTAGGGTTTAGGGTTTTACATTTTAAGGGTACCTAAACACAATGAGGAATAGAGATTTTAATTGTTAGTACTAGCCCAGCAATGCAGTAGTTTTGCGGGGTCAGAGGGCCCCGCTGGTAGCAGGGGTTTAGAGGGCTTGAAGTATTGAAGTTTAGGGTTTAGGATTTGCGGTTTAGGGGCTGGGGTTTAGGCTTTAGGGTTTAGAGTTTGGGGGTTAGGGTTCATGGTTTGGGGTTTAGAGTTTGGGGGTTAGGGGTTAGGGTTTGCGGGACTAGGAACGTCCCCCCCCCCCCCCCCCGCAGAACCCAACTACCCTAAACCCTAAACCCTAAACCCTAAACTCTAAACCCTAAACCCCTAAACCCCTAAACCCTAAACCACTAAACCCTAAACCCCAAACCCTAAACCCTCCGTAATAGAGCCCGCGCCCCCAAAGGCACCAGAATTGAGATCACAGCTCTCCCCCAAGAAAGTACGTATTCGGGTCTCTGTACCAATCGGGGGCCCCATGAGCACTAAAAAATGGGATCATATACCCTATACTTCTCGCAATCCCTATCAGGTTCTATGAAGCGTGGAACCCTTCAAGGCCGACCTAAATCCTAAACCCTAAACCCGAAGCCCTAAACCCTAAACCCTAAACCCTAAACCCTAAACCCTAAACCCTAAACCCTAAACCCTAAACCCTAAACCCTGAACCCTGAACCCTGAACCCTGAACCCTGAACCCTGAACCCTGAACCCTGAACCCTGAACCCTAAACCCTAACCCTAAACCCTAAACCTGTTGAGATAGGACTTCACAGGCTTCGATGTTTGAAGTGTGTCGGTCAGGTGGCTGCAGAACTTGCCTACCCGACATGTCAGCTACGAGGAGGCCAGAGTTCAACTTAGGGTTTAGGGTTTAGGGTTTAGGGTTTAATGGGTTTGGGGGTTTAGGGGGTTTAGGGGGTTTAGGGTTTATGGTTAGGGTTTGGGGTAGAGTTTGTTCTACTCTAAGCGCTAAACTTGGGATGTTCCCCCTTGTGCTAACAGTCCTTAATAAGGACTCTAGTAACCCCCTATTATAATCCTACTAAGGACTGTTCGTATAAGGGGCAACATCCAAACGCTAAACCCCTAAACCAAGAAAACGCTATAAGCCTTAATGCAGGCATCTTGATACCAAACTGTGAACAGCACAAGCTGGTTATCCCTTCAGCTATCCGCCCCCAAAATGCTAGAATGCTGTTGTTCTAGGATGCCCGCCTCTTCACCAGCTTTACACAAAGCATTGATTTTACAGGCGCGCCGCCGCACTCTCCATACAGCCGCCGGTCTCTTCATTTATGTAGGGGCCCGCCCCAAAAGAGGATGGACGACTACACTCTAAACACTAAACACATGGAGCCATACTTTCATGGTGAAGTTGCGTCCCCAAGCCCCGAAACCTTGTGCCTGAAGAAACTAGAAGCCCTAAACCCTAAACCCTAAACCCTAAACCCTAAACCCTAAACCCTAAACCCTAAACCCTAAACCCTAAACCCTAAACCGTTTTATGTTTTCGAGTTGGGGTTGTAGCACTCGAGAGGCTTTGCAAGCGCCAAACCAGAATTTTGGGTTTCAGCCTTGCCCAATACAATATACACCCCAAACCCTGAACCCTAAACCCTAAACCCTAAACCCTAAACCCTAAACCCTTGTTACACCCTAAGCTTTCCGGAGATCGAAGCCCCCCAACAGCCCTCGAGCGCACATGTGGAGGCCACACGCTCGGCGATGGCCGGTGGCCTCAGCTGGCCCACAGCGGTCCACTACCAGACCCCAGACCCCAGACCCCAGACCCTAAACCCTAAACCCTAAACCCTAAACCCTAAACCCTAAACCCTAAACCCTAAACCCTGGGATCCTCATTGAGCAGACTCTGTGTGATGACGCCACACCCTGCCCGAAGCCTCTATCCAAGAGTGTCCGAAGCCGAAACCTCTAGACCATATCCCCCTTGGGACCTTTTCTTTTTGTTCATATAAAATCCCCAGAGGATATTCAACATAGTATTTTCATTAAGGTTCTAGGGGGAGTAAAGTCGACCTCAGACCCAGAAGGTTTCCAAAGTTCGGTGGCAATTGGGTCGTGCTCATTGCGAAGATCGGCCGGCATGTTAAGGTTTCGAGTTGAGGGCATAGGGTTAGGGATTGAGGGGTTAGGGTTTAGGGTTTAGGGTTTAGGGTTTAGGGTTTAGGGTTTAGGGTTTAGGGTTTAGGGATTGAGGGTTTCGGGTCGCACGAAAAAGGAGGAGGGGTTAGCAGTGAGAGTTTTCGGCGTGCTGCTGAGGCTTCCTCTATGAGCTGGAAGGAGGCAAGAATACAGACCAAGAGGCTGGCCCTGATTGGGTTCAGGATCCGGGTTTAGGGTTTAGGGCTAGGGTTTAGGGTTCTGGGCTCAGGGTGCAGGGTTCAGGGTTTAGGGTTTTGGTGGTTCAGGGCATAGGGGGCTTTCTTGCGCCCTGGCAAATTCAAGTCGCTTGTCTTCTGTGATTTGGAGCCATAGAATCACATCCATCAAATGCCTGTAAGTCCTCATAGGTATTTATAACCCCATTCACAAGTCTACTCTAAACCCTAAACCCTAATGCCTAAACCCTAAACCCTAATTGGGGTTTACAGGCACCCATGAACCCTCCAGGTAGTGCTTGCCAGGTTGAAACCATACAGAAGACGCTCACAGACCTGGTAGAGTCGGGAGACGCCATCGAGAGGGTGATCAAATCCTGGAAAGAGGCGCTCTGCGGTGCGGATGTCGGTTGCTCCGTTTCTTAGACTTGTTAGGCCCCTGGGACATATACATAGGATGTAAGCGGATCATGTTCAGGAAGATTTTTCAGAAACTTTTAATCCTAAGTGAGACCCGCCGTTTCCCTAGCAGAACGTACTTAGGATCTGTCAAAAAGCGCCATGCCTGGCCATGACCCACAGCGACTCAACAGTCAAACATCCAAAGACCCACTGGGTTGTGTAGTTTACTCAAGTCAGAGTTTAGGGTTTGGGACCGTAAACCCTAAACCCTAAACCCTAAGCCCTTGGGGTTTAGGGTCAGCAAACCCAAATCTCCGCGCCATGAAGCCCTTCAGCACGCAATTTGTTTCTGGATTTGGGGAGTTACGCATCCGGTGAGCCACTCAGACCTCTGACCAAGCCCCATGTGCCGAATATAGGGTCGGTAATTTCTTGCTATTGTAGTATTCCTTTATGGTCCCTATATAAGTAGACTAGAATAACCCCCAAAACCCCACTCTAGTTGCTAAGGCCCCTAATTATAGCATACAAGGCACCTTGAGCCCTAAACCCTAAACTCGGCTCAACTGCCCTAAACCCTAAACCCCTAAACCCTAAACCCGAAACCCTAAACCCCTTAACTGCCTCTGCAGGCCCACAGCTACTTTCAGGATCGGAACCTCTCCGCGGCGGCGTCGCTACTGGCGACAAGGGTCACGCCAGAGGCGAAAAAGTTTTGGGTTTAGGATTAAGGGTTCAGGGTTTAGGGTTTAAGGGTTTTGGGTTTAAGGGTTTCGGTGGGTGCTGGGGACTTGGGGTGTAGGGTTTTTGGTCGAGGGGCCTAGGGCTTTGAGGGTTTTGGTTTTGGGTTTAAGCTTGAAAGTTTGTAAACTCTTTGACCTAAACCCAATCGCCCAGAATTCAACAGCCAGGGTTTGAATTTGAGGCTTGCAACTTGTCCCGTGTTCATAGACTCTCCCCTTTCCCCCTAAACCCTACGTAACCCTAAAGCCTGGCCCTAACCCCTAAATCCCTAATCCTCGAACCCGAATGCTGCCTAGGTCTACTCCGGGGTCTGTGTTTGAGGTTTACATTTAGGTCTTATGGTAAAGCTGCCGCAGAAGGGGGGGGGGGGGGGGGGGGGGGGGGGGGGGAGGGGGGGTGGGGGGTTCTACAATTTGGGGTTTCGTGTTTTGGCAGGTCCATAGGCTTTTGGGTACCGATCTGAAAAACCACCATGAACGTAAAGCCTTTCCATCCTGAACCGCGCATTGCCCTAACTCCTGAAGTTACAGATTCTACAAAACTTGCTCTCTAGGACTCATAAGATAGAGTTAGAGTGCAGCATTGGCTTTATTCCTATCTTGGCGAAGAATCGAGCGGCCAGGTCCCTCAACGCACCCCAAAGCGTGCCTAAAACTCTGGCCATTGAAGCCCTGAGCCTTCAGAAAAATTATGATTTGTTCGGATCGTGTACTCCCCTAAACCCTAATGCCCTGAACCCCTGAAGTTCCCATCACCCACCATAGATTTCGGCACACAACTAACGCTCAGCGACCTCTGCACGCAAAATCTCGGCCCTGAGGCGGGGATCTGCAAGTTCGTCAACCTGGCGATGACGTCGGAAGAGCGTTTCCTCGAGCTGACCCGACGCAAGACGGCCGCACTCTCGCATACGTCCTACGGGCCACACTTCGTACCGGCACAGAAGAACGCAGGCTCGCGCGTCGACGATAGTGCAAGCCTCAAGGACGCAGGTGACCGCCTTATCCAGAGCACTCGACGAGATTGAGCTTTCTGGAGCCACGCAGAGGGGCGGACAACCCTGGCGGAGACGGCGGAGAACTGCTGAGTCTTGAGGGGGAGGGATAATTCTGGCCTTATGTAAAGTCCGACCCCAAGTCCATTCCCTCCCAGATACCGCTTCTATGCATGCTACCTGAGAAGCACCATGGTTTCTTTAGAACTTTACTTTAGGGTTTAGGCTCTGAGCGTACATTTTGGATACAACAGAAGGGTTGAAAAAAAAACAAGTCGAAGGGGTTCATGAATGCTTAGGGTTTAGGGTTTATGGTTTAGCAGCTTAGGTGTTTATGCAGGGGTTTAGGGCTTAGGGAATCTCTGTCTTTACCAACCCTAAACCCTCAACCCTGAACCACAAACCTAAGTAGCCTTCTTGGCGGGTGTTGAGCGCTCCCTGCGTAGGTCCCGTGCTACCAGTGCCGGGGAGTTATGCGGCTGAACCTCTTCCCGCTGCACGAGCGCGCGGCGGCGCTGAAGGCGTCTCGGCGCTTGAAGTTCAGGGTTTAGGGACCTAGGGTTTAGGGATTTGGGGTTTTTTTAGGGGTTTGGGGTTTAGGGCTTGCTTGGGGTTGAGGATTTAGGGCTGAGGATTTTTCAGGATTTGGGTTTGGGATTCGAACCCTGAACCCTAATCCCTAAACCCTAAACCCTAAACCCTAAACCCTAAACCCTAAACCCTAAACCCTAAACCTCTTGTCAGCCCAGTGGTGCCCTTTTGCCCTATTTTGGGGTTCAAGGTTCCCTAAAAAAAGTCACCAGCCCCCCCAAAAGAAGGGTACCTTTATGGTAATATGGCTACCAAGCAGCTAAGGGGCTTAGGAGCTACAGGGTTCTTTCAAGATGTCCTCCCTGGGTTGCTGTTAAGTTACCCTAAGGGTCCATGTACCTTATTATTTATATACCTGAGCCTTAAAGTACTTCCGAATAGAAGGACTTTGGGGCCCAAGTATATAATCATGAGGTTCATGGACCCTTAGGGTTTTGGGAGATTCGACAAGGGGGATTGTTTTTTTAGGGTTTTGGGGCCTGCTTTTTCTGGAGTGTGTCTACAAAACCACTTTAATGTTGCACCCGCAATATTCTAGGGGGACGCTATTATGAAAAGTTTTCCGGCTATTCAGGATCTGGACCCTTTGTTTTGGGGGTCCGCTATAATGAAAAGATTTCGGGCCGGGCCTGTTTTTTTGAGGGTGTCAGGAAGGCATAAGCTTCTCGAGAAAGAGAGATACTTGAAGCCTGAAGCCTCGACCTGTCCAGGATCTCCGACAATATTCTTTTTTCAGGGCGCCTTTTCTTTATAAATTCCTTACTTAAAACTAGATGATTCCATAGGCGAATCATATCCGGAAAGGGGGTACCTTACGGAGGCCTCCGGACACACTTTAATACCTTTGTTTGGGGGCCCGCTATAATGCAAGTCTCCCGGGGCCAGGGGCTCAGTCCTTCGGTTTTCAGGAAGGCATAAGCTTTCTCGAGAAGGAGGGATACTTGAAGCCCTCCTCGACCTGTCCAGGATCTCCGACAATCTTCTTTTTTCAGGGCGCCTTTTCTTTATAAATTCCTTACTTAAATAGATGATTCCATAGGCGAATCATATCCGGAAAGGGGGTACCTTACGGAGGCCTCCGGACACACTTTAATACCTTTGTTTGGGGGCCCGCTATAATGCAAGTCTCCCGGGGCCCGGGGCTCAGTCCTTCGGTTTTCAGAAAGGCATAAGCTTTCTCGAGAAGAAGGGATACTTGAAGCCTGAAGCCTCGACCTTTCCAGGGTCGCGGGGTAGCTTAGGGAGGCTCCGGACCCCCCCCCCCACCCGACTGTTTGGGGTCTTTCTTTATTCAGGCTCGCGACTGTTGAGGGGGGGGGGGGGGGGGTTACATTATTAAAGCAGGTCCAACATTAAGGGTTCTTGTGGTTTAGGTTTTACGGTTTCAGGTTTAGGGTTTATGGTCTGATTTTGCAGTCACGGTAACCTGGCTTACGGAAGTTACGAGGTAGAGTCCTTCCGTGACATCCGATGCCTGGCACGTAGGCAAGCCAGCGCCCAGGAGGTACAGGGTTCATGAGCAGCTGCAGGCTTAAGATGTCCATCGTTCCCCCTTGCCCCTTGTCTAGGGGCCCCTTATGTGCCCCTTTTTTACCTATACAACCCAAGGGCCCATACTTCACAACCCTTTGAAGAAGGTAAGGGACCCTTTTTCGGCCCATGAAACTGCCCTTAGATTGTCTTGGAGGTTTAGGATCCCTTCTGGACCCCGCTCACGCAAACAGCGGCTCCCCTTTGATTCGTAGTTTAGGGTTTGGTGTTTAGACACCCGAAGCCCAAAACCCTGAGACCTAAAACCTAAACCCTAAACCCTAAACCCTGCCGTTTTGAGGCTGGCAGCTTTTGCGTGATCCGCTGCAAGGACTTGAGTGGCTTTGCCCGGGGCCTTAGTGTGCTGGGTTTAGGAATCATGACCAGGGTTCAAGGGGTCGTAAGCCTGAAGCTTCGAATTTAGGGTTTAGGGTTTAGGGTTTAGGGTTTCGGGTTTAGGACCCTTAACCCCCAAACCCCCTGTAGAAGCTTATGCTCCAACAGCCTGTGGCCTGCAGCTTTCTGAACGAAACTGAGACACCTGGCTGTTATTCGTTCATGGGTTCCATGCTCTCAGCTTACAAACAGGGATCCCTACAGCCTAAACCCTATTAGGGTCTACGGTCTAGGGTCTAGGGTCTAGGGTCTAGGGTCTAGGGTCTAGGGTTTAGGGTTTGGGGTTTAGGGTTTAGGGTTTAGGGCTCAGCACCCTATAAGCTAGTTTTCAGGGTTGAGGACTGCAAGCCCCGATGCAAGTAGGCTTGTGTTGGGAGATGGGGTGAGGCGAAGGGTAGACCGCTTTCGAGCCATCAAACGCTTCTAAGTGCTTCTCTTGCTGGAACCGTCTTCTACCCGCACAGGCACACAATTGGTCACTGCCATTGGATCGGCTGTGGAAGACGCCAAGTCAGTACAAATTACATTTTGTTGGACACCCGAGAGCAAATCTACGGGCAGTCTTTTGAAGCGAGTCGGGTCTCTGTGGACCTATGCGGAAATCCTCACTTCGAAGGGGGTTGTCTCCCGATTTGTTGCTGGAGAGCCGATTTTGTATCAGTACCTTTGCTTCGTACGAGATGCCGAACAGGAGCCTCCACCGGACGCCCAGGCCACCTGCACTCCCCTCTCCTCATGAGCCCTAGTCCCAAAATGCCTGTCAAGCCGAAACCCTAAACCCTAAGCCCGAAGCCCTAAAACCCCTAAGCTTGGGACCCTGGAATCTTCGGCGGTCCAAGCGGAGGGGTAAACGGCAAAGCCAGAAGCTGTTGGGTTGATTGCGCGTTTGTGGGCCCCCTAAACCTTAAACCCTAAGCCCTAAACCCTAAACCCTAAACCCTAAACCCTAAAACCTAAAACCTAAACCCTAAACCCTAAACCCTAAACCCTAAGCCGTGACTTGGGGCTACGGGCTTCCCGCCGCTAAGGTCGTGGCCTACACCAAGGAGATTCTGTACAAAGCGCAGTGGGCCAGCTCGGATTAGAGGCTGTTGAGGCTTTGCCTGGGCACATAACTTTGCGGAAGCTCCCTAATGAACCCTGAATCCCTGAATCACAGGGCTCTCGGCAGAAGCGCTTGAATTCTCGGATGTGTTCTGCAGAATCCCAGGCACCAAAACCCCTGAAAACCGAAGCCCCCACAAAATCACAGCATTTTAAGGTTGAGGGTTGCTAAACCCTAGATCCTGAACCCTAAGCCCCAAACCCTGAACCCTAAACGCGAACCCTAAACCCTAACCCCTATACACCCGAAACTGCTTCATTCACCATGAGGGCCCCAGCACCACAATCTTAGGCCATCGCTGCTCCAGTCCCACTCGGACCACAAAGCCTTCTGCAAAGGCTACCAGGCACCGGGGCTGACATGGGTTTTAGGGTTGGGTTTGGTGCTTAGTGTTTGGCGTTTGGCGTTTGGGGCTGAGGGTTTAGGGTTGAATGCCCGGAAAGTCAGCTCCCCCAAAACCCTCAACCTTAAACCCCAAACCCTAACCCTAAACCCCGGTCTACCCCCAAACCCTCTGCCAGGTCCGGTCTGTGGGCAGCCTCAACAGCTTGCAGCAAGTCGGCCGCGGGCGCAAGGACTTTGCCGGGTGCCCCATGGGGGCTTCAGGATGTAGGGGTTTAGGGTTTAGCGTTTAGGGTTTAGGGTTTGGGGTTTAGGGGTACTGCAATTAGGATTTAGGGTTTAGAGTTCAGGGATTAGGGTTTAGGATATCTAAGGTTGAAACCATGGGCCCTTATTACGGTCCCTGACCCTTCTTTATAGGGACCCGAGGTATGGGCTGTTAATATTTTAGGAGTGTATATAATGATAAGGGTTATATTTAGTGAACCCTGTTCTTTTATAGGTTCGGGGCTGACGCTTTTAGGGTTTGGGGGCCGGTGGTGGTTCATGTCAGGGTAGTCACAGGGTCCCTTCCTTAGTATGGTCCTGTACCTTCCTTTTGGGTTCTGGCGTATGGGCCTTCGTTATGTAAAAGGGTATATCAGGGGTTTTTACGGGGTCCCCAATTAAAGGGCCCCTGTATTGAGGGGCCATGCAACTACCTGAGATTTTAAGGTTTAGGGTTGCGATGCCCTAAACCCTAAAAAACCCTAAAACCCTAAAACCTGTTTTGGGATTCAGGCAAACGAGCTGGGCCGTAGACATCAGGTCAGGAAGCCATTGGCCAAGAGCACCCTAGGCTCGGCGAGCCCGGGGGTAGAGGGTTTAGGGTTCAGGGCTTTAGGGTTTTGGGTTTAGGGTTTTAGGGTTTAGGGTTTCGGGTATAGGGTTTCGGGTTTAGGGTTTAGGGTTTAGGGTTTCGGGTTTAGGGTTTAGGGCTTCACAACCCGAACCCTAAAGCTCATCGGGCTCCCCTTCGAACACGAGGTCTTAGCCTGCGAGTTCCGACAAGAGACCAAGATCGCCGAGATCGTCGCACAGGCGTTGAGGGTTGGCGCGTTGAGGGTTTAGGGTTTACCCTAAACCCTGAACCCTTCTACCCTCAACCCTAAGCCTTAAGGTACAGAGGTTTTCAGGTCTTTGCAGTTTGGGAGTTCGGTTTGGAGTTTTGTTTTTTAGGGCTTGGGCTTCATGTGCAGGGCTTATGCAGGGCTGGGTTAGGAGTTTACGGGCTGCATTGGCCTCACTTGTCGCAAGCCAGTACCTGAAGCGCACTGTTACCGTGTTTAGAGAATCTTTCTTGGGGTTCGTACAGTACACTGTGGATCTTGCAGAGCAGATGAAATGGATCGGGCAAAAGGTGACAAGCCCCTTGCCTCAACGCCAAACGACCCTGGGCCGTGGAATCGAAACCCCTTTCGTCAAAACAAGAAGGTTCCTTCCTAAATACAAAACTTAAACCCTAAACCCTAAACCCTAAACCCTAAACCCTCTTTTGTCGTTATTCAAGTTTGGAAGCTACCCTTCGCCAACCCTTGGGCTTTTGGGGGCTTAGGGTCTGAGGGGTGGGGTGGTAGAGCTATTCAAGAGATTCCAATAGGGTTTAGGGCTTAGGGTTTAGGGTTTAGGGGAGAAGAGCCGCGGAGATGTTGGGGTCTAGGGATCAGGATTCATTGAAATCATTGAGGAGGTCCTGGGAAAGTGTTGTCAGGGAGTTTCGAGGAGTTTCTGTCTAGCGCTAGAAGAATTTCAAGTTGCAGGGGCTTCAGGCGGTTCGCCGCAAGAACTGTTATAGATGCCCTACGCCTAAATCCGATCCTTGCGGCGCTCAAGCTTCCTTCCCGAGAGCCTTTGGAACGAGCGGCCTTTGGGGCCCTCGAATCTTATCCTGATCTGAACCATGTTTTTAAAACCTGTCATGCATATAACATGAACTCCCCAGACACTAACATAAAAGTAGTCTAGAACAAAACCTTTTCAAAAGCATTAAGTGCTCAACAAGAATGTTTATCATGGTTTTCAGTAACAACTAAACCCTTAGCCCACCGAATCCCTGCACACCCCTATAAACCCTAAAACCTACAAACCCTATCAATCCTAAACCCCACAAACCCCACACATAAACCCTACAAACATACACCCTACAACCCCCCAGAGCCAGAATCCCTTCAAAAATCCTAAGCCCTAAGCCCTGGACCCCCTAAACCCTAAACCCTAAACCCTAAACCCTAAACCCTAAACCCTAAACCCTACACCCTAAACCCCCTCAACCCCTTACCCCCAAGAGGTGAAGGTGCGGATGGCAGAGGGCAAGCAGGTCAAGGCGCAGCTGCAGCTGCAAAACTTGAGGGTTTGTTGGGTTTAGGGTTTAGGGTTTAGGGTTTAGGGTTTAGGGTTTAGGGTTTAGGGTTTAGGGTTATAGGGTTTAGGGTTTAGGGTTTAGGGTTTAGGCTAGGGCTTAGGGCTTAGGGCTTAGGGCTTAGGGCTTAGGGCTTAGGGCTTAGGGCTTAGGGCTTAGGGCTTAGGGCTTAGGGCTCAGGGCTCAGGGCTCAGGGCTCAGGGCTTAGGGCTTAGGGCTTAGGGCTTAGGGCTTAGGGCTTAGGGCTTAGGGCTTAGGGCTTAGGGCTTAGGGCTTGGTGCTCGATGTCGGAGGACGGCTCTTTTTTGGGCGGATAGTGAAATGATAGCTGCACAAGCTTGGACTAGGCCTCCCAGTTGGGGTTGGTAGGCGTATGGATTCATAGGGTTCGGTAGGGCTTAGGGAACTCCGATTCCCTAGAACCCTAAAGCTCGCGGAGTCCGCCTTAAGTCTTGGACAGCCACCCTCAACAAGCTCTATCAACCCTAAGCCCTGAACCACCCACCGGACTTACAAGAAACTTGGGGTTCCTGAAATTGCAAGGTCATACTCCAACCCTAAACCCTAAACCCTAAAACCCTAAACCCTAAAACCCTAAACCCTAAACCATAAACCCTAAACCCCGAGCCCTAAAAAACCCTAAGCCCTAAACCCTAAACCCTAAACCCCAAGCCCTAACCCCTAAACCCTTAGTACGAAAGTAGGGCCCTGCAAGGTTCATCCTTTGGCTTGAACTCCACTTCGACGTGTGCCTGGCCAGCCTGAACCCCTAAACCCTAAACCCTAAACCCTAAACCCTAAACCCTAAACTCCTAAACTAAACCCTAAACCCGAAACCCCAAGTTTGTTTCCTGGAGGTCATTTGTATCGCCGGGCCGACGTCTTCTGGGAAGACCACCTTTGCAACCAAGCTGTGCCGGGAGCTTGACGTGGGGTTTACGAAAGTAAAGGGTGGTTTAGGGTTTAGGGTCTAGGGTTTAGGGTTTAGGGTTTAGGGTTTAGGGCTTAGAGCCCTAAAATAGACCCCCAAATAGCAGGATTCCCATATAATAAGGGCCCGGAGAAGGTACCCTCATTTTCAGAAACCCCCACGTGTCTTGGGGGTTTGCCTAGGCTCTTCGTGGCAGTTCTTTCTTTCGGATAGCTACAACTACTTGATGTTCAGGCTAGAATATATTATTTCTGCCAGAGAAGTCGAACTCACGGGACGCAAAAGTGCGGATCAAGCTCCATCTTTCTGATCCCAAAGGTTCTCAGCCTCTTTTTATTCGAAAGAGGTTTTTGGAAAGGGGCGAAACCCTAAACCCTAAACCCTAAACCCTAAACCCTAAACCCTAAACCCTAAACCCTAAACCCTAAACCCTAAACCCTAAACCCTAAACCCTAAACCCTAAACCCTAAACCCTAAACCCTAAACCCTAAATAAAGCCTTAAAGGGTCGCTTCCTGGAGCTGAGGCATGTACCTGCAAAACAACGGATTCGTAGCCAAGCCGCTGACTGTTGAGCCCCCAGTCAGGGGGGTGGGCTGTGGGCCAAAGCTTAGAGTGGCGAGTTTGGGGCTTAGGGATTAGGGGCTTCGGGTTTAGAGTTTAGGGTTGAGGATTTAGGGCATCGGGTTTAGGGTTTAGGGTCTAGGGTTGGGGAAACATTTTTGCAGTTTGCATATTACGACATGTTCTGTTCTGTTAGGATTTGCCCTCGTTTTGTAGCGGTTGTTCATAAAAGGGGTTACCCTAAACCCTAACCCTAAAGGCTAAAGGCCATGGTAATGGCAGCCTGTGGTGGTAGCTTTTGCTGTGCAGTGTGGGGTGGTTTTTTCGGCTTCCTGATACGTATTGGTGAGTGTAGTAAGAATGAAGACCCTGCCTTGGGATGTTCCCCCTTATACGTAATCGGGAGTACAATCGGGGGTACAATGGTTCCTAACAGTCCTTAAGGGGGAACATCCCAAACCGCACCTATCTACACTTAACTCTAAACTCTAAGCTTACCCTAAACCTTAAACCTTAAACCTTAAACCTTAAACCACGGCTGGCTATTGCTCGCAAGTATAGGGCTTCTTTGGAGTGTCCCTTCAAGGGCAAACCGACTGCGACGTGTAATGCGGCGGGCGAGTGAGTTTTAATCTGGTGGGGCATCATGTTCAGGAAAGGCCGGGGACAGAAAGTACGCCCGCTGTGCTTCCATTCCATGTACATTCTTGGAACCCCTGGATGTACCCCAAACCCTTGCCCTAAACCCTATATACCCTAACATTGCAACGGGTGCCCCCCCCCACCCCCCCCCCCCCCCGAACCCACATCTACCACTTGCCAAGCTGCTGGTGCAGCCAACGTATTCGCAGGCAGCATTTTTGGATTTAGGGCCTTCCTAAACCCTAAACCCAGAGCATCAGCTTTTAGTGTTTTAGGGCTTCGGGTTTAGAGTGCAGAGTTTAGAAGCTCCTATGGACATTTAGCTGTCAGTGCTGACTGAGGTGGACCACTACTACCTGCCCCTGGACCGGCAGCCCAAGTACCAGGCTTCTATATCCTTCCACCTGCTCTGACCAGCCACTTCCCTCTTTAGGGGCTGGTTCCCCTCGAAATCCTACTAAGCAAGCAAGGGCACCACTTTTTGCTTGGCGCTTTCTGGGGAACCTACCTTCCTTAAACAAACTGGTGAAGGGCTTAGGTCAGAGCCTCACGAGTTACGTGCTCATGCCCCAAGTTTCTGGCCAGCTTTGAGGTACGTCACTGACAAGGGCAGAATAGAAGGTTCCCCCCCGCACAACCCCTAGTACCTTGATGTAGAGAACGCACCAGTGTGCTCGCCGGTGGAGTAAGTGACCTTTAACCTTTGTAGGAGTGCCAGGTTTAGGATTTGGGTGTCTTTGTGTGTGTACTTACACAGATGAAAGGGTTTAGGGCTCAGGGTGTTTTACCCTTGGAGCCCCAAAGACTCGCCCTTTCCCACCGTAGGCAACTCAGTAAGGAACAGGCTCCTAGTCCCCTAGTTGCGAGATGGATTTTACCTAGAACTCAAGTCGTAGCTATTTTGTCGAGGATGCATTGGTGTGCGTGCTGTGCATATTGTAAGAGAGGGTAGGTGCCAAAGAACGGAAACGTCGAGATCAACCCCAAAATCCCGAAATCGTTAACCCTGTTTGAACTTGAAATCCCCCTCCCGAAACCCTAAACCGCCAAACCGTCAGAACTTCAGACCATGAACCGCCCCAAGCCCATAGTAATCAATCAGCCCGCGGCCAAAAAAACCTACAAGCCCAGTCCCCAAGCAGACCCCAAGCCTTTTATTTCAGAATCCCTAGCCGAAAGAGGGGAGAACTTCATCCAGAAAAAACTTCAACCCTAGAGTTTGGGGTTTAGGGTTTAGGGCTCAGGGCTTAGTTTAGGGTTTTCGGTTTTCGGTTTGGGGTTTAGGGTTCATGGTTGGGGGGTAAACTTAGCCCTGAACAGCCGCCACTGCAGGCTCGAAAGCAGCGCTCAGATGTGGACTACGACCACATCGAGTCGATGGATGTGGAGCGTTTCGGACCGAATTCTTGCTCCTACGGGTTCTTAGTTGGGAATGGGGACTTTGGTACCTTCTATCCATATGATATCTATCTATATATATTTATATATATACATATACATACCCTGTAAGGGATTCTGTAGGACAGCTAATTCCCTCATTCCCTACTAACCCTGAGGGTCCATGTACCTGATTATTAGATACTTGGGCCCTAAAGTCCTTATATAGGAAGTACTTTAAGGCTCAAGTATTCCCTATTTAGGTACATGGACCCTTAGGGTAAGAACAAGTAGGATTAGGGTTTCGAGTTACAAGCTTTTCAGGGCTTATGATCCCGTAGATCCCACGGTTATGGGTTTCGGGTATTCATGGGTTTAGGATTCAGGGCTTAGTATTCTGGGCTGAGGGTGCAAGGTTCAGGGTTGAGGGTATCAGGTTTAGGGCTCCAGACCCTGAGCCCCTAAACCCCTCAAGCCCTCAACCCCTAAACCCCTAAGCTAAACCCCTCAACCCCTAAACCCCTCAACCCCTAAAGCCCTCAACCCCTAAACCCTTACACCCTAAACCCTGAACCCCCTTTAGGGGGTTGGGATAAGAGAAATCCCGGGCCCAGCCCAGGCTCATCTGTCAGCATCTGAATGTCGGAATCCCGGTTTGCTGGGTGCCAGTCTGGAGGGAGGGTTTAGTCGGGGCCTAGGGTTGAGGGGTTGAGGGGTTTAGGGTTTAGGGCTAGGGTTTAGGGTTGAGGGTTTAGGGTTGAGGGTTTAGGGTTTACGTTTTAGGCTTAAGGGTTTAGGGCTTCGGGCTTGGGTTTTGGGGTTTGGGGTTTAGGTTGAGGGTTTAGGGTTTAGGGTTCAGGGGTTGGAGGGAGGGTGCCGGTGGAATCGGAACGCATAGAAGCCCTACAAGTCCTGATCGGGAGATGAGAGTCTTGAGGTTTTTGAGTGCGGCTTCCCCTATGGGTCGTCCTAAATCGTATGCATGCAGCCTTAAACCTTTGGGCTTGGGGGTGGCCCGAAACTCTATCCGTAATCCCTAAACTCTGAAAGCTTCAAGCTTCATCGACCCTAGATTCCCAACCCTAAAACCCTCAACCGCAAGTAAACCTCAACCGCAAGTAAACCCAAACCCTGGGGTTTGGGTTTGGGGTTTATCTCAAAGTTCTTGTAGTTGAATCAAGTCTTTCCTGGAAAGGCACAGACAGACAAGCTGTGATAGGAACCTTCACGTAGAGAGGTTTAGGGTTTTGGGTTTTGAGTTTTGGGTTTAGGGTTTAGGGTTTAGGGTTTAGGGTTTTGGGTTTAGGGCTACAAGTTGAACCCAAGACCCTCCAAGTCCTACGCCTTTCAAACCCACTTCTGAGGCTCTTGTGTCCGGCGAGTCCGTGATGACTCCGGCCCCTGCCTGAGTGTCTCAAGGGATGAAAAAGAGGAACTTAGGGTTGAGGGTTTAGTGTTTGCGGTTTAGGGAACATGTAGGGGTACTTACGCATTTAGGGACTCTACAAGGTAAAAATAGGGGTGGTTTCGGGGAATAAGATGGAGGGTCCCGTCTTACATGCCTTAAACGTCTAGGAGTCTTCTAGGGAATCGCTGTCGGGTTGGAAGTTGGCTTAGGGCTTGTTGGGTTCGCATGCGTTGCAGGGGGTTTAGGGTGGTTTAGGGTTTAGGGTGGGTTTTTGTAGCGGTAAGAGGAGTCTGGGGGGGTGGGGGGGGTTAAAGTTGGCATAGTGTTGATTGAAGTTTATAGAGTTGAGAGGGCTTATATAGAGGGTTTAGAGGGTTTAGAGGGTTTAGAGGGTTTAGATGGTTTAGAGGGTTTAGAGGGTTTAGAGGGTTTAGAGGGTTTAGAGGGTTTAGAGGGTTTAGAGGGTTTAGGGGTCTGAAAAGGGGCTTCTCAAGACGCTTCACACGTAGGCTGAGGCATGACACTGAACATCACAGTTTGTCTGATGCCAGCTTTTTGGGCCCAGCACACAGCATACAAGGACTTGGGCTTTTCTGGCTGGTTGCAAGTAGGGAATGAGGCAATGAGTACCCTATATGCACTTGAAGGGTATGGCCCTATAATTCCCTCATTCCCTACTAAGAGCCAGGGTGTTTTTGAGCCTAATGTGCGCAGAGTTGTGGGCTGGAAGTCGGCCAATGAAAGCGCTTACATCTCGACGGCACACGCTTTAAACCCTGAAACATGAAACCCTGAACCCTGAAACCCTAAACCCTAAATCCTAAACCCTAAACCCTAAACCCTAAACCCCCAAAGTACTGTACCTGCAGCCCGGGCCAAGGTCTACAACATGAAGACCGGGTACCGGGATGGGCGGCCCCTGCATGCTTCAACCGGAAATACTCAAGATTTGGGGTTTAGGATCCAGGGTTTAGGGTAAACCCTAAACCCTAAACCCTAAGCTCTTAGGGTTTAGGGTAGTGGCCGCAGACTTTCTACTTTACTTTTGAAGCCAAGCCTCGTATAGCATCCTCTACCGTAGCTGCAGAGGAGTAATCTATTTTCATGGGCGCCCCTACTACCCCCCTCTATACTCCCAGCCCTAAGTCCCCCCCTTAATATGCCTTAATTAGGATAACCTTAGTAATGGCCGGAACCGGGGGGGGGGGGGGGGGGGGGGTAGGAGGGGTGCAAATCTGAAGCTTTGAATGTGCTGCAAATGCGAACTCGATCGCAGCACCCTGACATCTCGAGCAAGGAGCGCGAGACAGAGAAAACTGTCAGCTACGCGCTCCAAGCTTTGTGCGTTAGGGCCTGTGCCTCTTTGGTGACGTGACGTCGCTACCCATCTTGCATGGTAGCGGGGCCTGCCTGGGCAGCGTTCCAGCAGAGCCGCCAGGGACTTTGGGGACGAGCTAGAGTGCCATCCCAGAGTGGCGTGTGATAAGGGAAGAGCGACGTCATGACCGAGCTCAAGTACACCAAGGATGGGGTTCCAATCTTTGATGGGAGCCCAGATGCCTTCACTCAGTACAAGAGGGCGGCCCTTTTGTACTGCGAGACTGTGGAGTGGAAGAAGAGGAGCTTGGTGGGGCCGAGGCTTCAGTCGGCTCTTGAGGGCAGTGCCAAGACAGCGGTGGAGCATATGCCGGCAACCTGGCTTTCCCATGATCAGGGTGCCATGCAGTTGCTGAACTTCCTTCGGGGCCAGGTGCGGCCACCGTCCTTGGCCGAAGCGGGCCGCTCCATCACCAGGTTCTTCTACGCAGTCAAGCGCCGCAAGGGCGAGGGCATGAGCGCCTGGATCGTGAGGCACGACGAGGCCTTGTTGGAGGTGAAGCGGACGCTGGCGGAGGCCATCCAGGAGTATGGGCCGCCAGAAAGCGTCCTTAGTCGACCTTGGAGTCGGGGGTGGTCAGGGCCTGGACAGGACAGCACGCCGAGAAGGACAAGCTCGCAGGTCGGGTCTTTTGATGGCTCCCACCGTGGCTTCGAGGCACAGCGGGGCGAGGAAGATGATGGTGGCTGGGAAGCTGCAGAGCAGAGGTTGGACGAACCGAACGACGAGGACGAGCGGCATTCCGACGCCAGCTGGGGACAATGGCAGTGGGGCCATTGGAACTGGCAGACCTGGGATAAGGCTTGGGCGTGGAACAAGTCCGACCACAGCCACCAGACATGGGACGCATCAGCCTCAGCCTCCGGACAGGCCGACAAGTTTTTGCCAGATTTTGTGGTGGCGTGGTTGCTCCTGCAGCGTTCGGGGTTGGACTCGACGGAGAAGAGCGTCATCGTGGCCAACTTGCAGAACAAGTTCACCACAGAGAAGGTCAAGGAGGCCTTGAAGCTCACGTGGCCTGATGAGGACCTTCGCCGACGAGACACAGGACGCCAAGGGGCCTACCTCACTGCCGAGGAAGAAGCCTTGATGACCGAGAACCTCGAGGAGAACATGGACCACTTCGAGGCCGAGACTGAGGAAGAGCACCAGGCTTACGCAGCGCTAGAGGACGAGGCTCGCAGTGCGATGGCAGCCTTGCAGGACGCGCGGCGCACTTTGCGTGACGCGCGAGAGAAGCAGTCCATGATGAGGAAGAACCGTAGTTTCTTCCCGGGTTCCAGCTCCTCAGGTCGGAGTGGTTTCGACAAGCCACCCATCAAGTGCTTCAAGTGTGGTGGACCACACATGCGGAAAGACTGTCCCAAGGAGACGGCCGAGTCTAAGCCCAAGCAGGTGCACTTCGTTTTCCAGGCCACCCAGGACAAGGACGACGTCGAGATGGACGCAGCAACTGCCGAGCCAAAGGCCACGGCATCAGTGCACCAGTGCTGGGCAGCCGCCATCGAGGACAACAAGGACCATGACCACGACGCCTTCCTGTCTCTCCAGGAGATTGTCGCACAGGGAAAGGCGATCGTCGATGGCGGGGCCACCAGCACGCTTGGGTCGGAGGGCGCCTTGCAACGCATCGCCCAACTCCAGTGGCAGCGTCAGGGCCAGGACAACATAGAGATTGTGGCAGGCGACCAGCCGTCCTTCAGGTTTGGCAACAACGGGCGAACGACCTGTATGTCCACAGCTTTGGTGGGAGTCAACTTGGATGGCAAGCCGGGTCGCATGCAGATCCACGTACACGACATCGAGAACCAGCCGGTTCTGCTGTCCATCAAGGCCTTGAAGACCTTGGGCGCGGTGGTTGACTATGGGCGTGATGAAATTGTGCTCACGAAAGTAAACCCCTACAAGGTCGCCCGCTTGGAGACCACCGAGAGTGGTCATCAGTTGTTTCCTTTGGTGGACGACGTGTTGCAAGGAGCATTTGTGCGACAGACGCCGTTTGTGTCGTTGAGCGAGCCCGAAGGCGCGACCTCAGCGACCGAGTAGGGACAGCTCCTTTTGGCGAGTCATGGAACACTTGGGAGCAGTTGCCAAAAGGAGAGAGTAGCTCCTATGTACAGTTGTTTTTCAGATTGCGCATTTGAAGGGCTAGGGTTTTGTGACATCGAGATTGCTTCCTTTCATGACATGGTAGTGGCACCATGGCTGCTTCGCACTACTTGTGTAGCTGTACAGTGTGCCCTTTCGCAGCCCCGACTGTGCCAAGAGAATAGTGTCAACGTATGTGCCGGTCCTTGCGCTTGTCCGTCTTCGCAACTTCATGGCGCCGAAGTCCCTGAGCGCGATGAACAAGGCGGAGATGCAGGAAGAGCTCCGGGGCTGGAGCGAAGAAGCGCCGACGAGTTGGGGGAAGACGCAGCTCGCCGCGCGCATCAGCGAGATCCGCGCCGAGAACCAGACCAACGAGATGACCGAGAGGAAGCTGGTGACCCAGATCAACAAGTTCAAGAACCGCGAGGCCCTGAGAGAGCACCTGACCAACGAGGGCGTGACCTGGAGCCCCCACCAGACGAATGCGGACCTCAAGTCGCTGGCCTTAAAGCATGGCATGAGTCAGGTGCCACCGACTCCCAGCGACCTCATGGGCTTCGGCAAGCACGCCAAATGGACCTACGGCGAGACTCTCATCATGGACAGTGCCTACACGAAGTGGTGCATCACGACAACGGACGAGGAGGAGAGTCCCCATTGGCGCCTGGTTCGCTTTGCCAATTGGGCTCGAAACCTAGACACCGACGCCAAGAAGAAGGTCGAGCAGGGGGTGACCAAGGCCATGGTGGGGACGTCGTCGGTGAGAACACGCTCTTCAAGGGCCTCGGCAATATCGTCGGCGTCGTGGCAGGTGGCCGAGGATGCGGACGAGACCGAGCTGATGCATGTGGAACCGACCGATGCCGAGAAGATCGCGGCCTTGGAGGCGGAACTCCAGGACCTCCGGCGCAAGACGGGGGAGACAAAGACCAGCAAGAAGTGAGGGACGAAGCTCCCGACCGCAGTTGGTGGTCAGCCGATTGGGTGGCTGAGGATGATGCGTATGTAGCCTCAGGTCTGCACAGCAAGCTGTCTTTTTCTCAGGCACGAAACCTCGGCAGGCACTATGAAGGGGCTATGGCTGACATCGTAGGTCAGTTGTCTAAGCCGAATAGGGTTCGGTTGGTTGAGGTAGGTTGTAGTTCCGAAAGCCGGCTCACGGCAGAGTGCCTAAGACGTTTCGGCCCCGACTCTGCAGTGAGGCTCTCTTTTTGGAACGGCGGCGATATCGAGACGGAGAAGGGGAGGGCTCTAGTGAAGCGTACCATAGAAGAGTTGAGGCCTGATTTAGTTTGGGTTGCTCCAGAATCTGGCCCCTTCTCCCCCCTTCAAAGAACCAATCAAAGAACCGCTGAACAAAGAGCCTCGCTGCAGCAGAAACAACAGCAAGCTGTTTTACAGTATGAGGGCGCTGCTAGCATCATCCGGGCAGCCGCTGCTATTGGTTGCCACACGGTGCTCGAGCTTTCTGAGTTTTGCGAAGCATGGAACCATGACTGGTACACTAGGCTTCATGGGGACTTGGGGTTCCATCATGGGGTGTGCAAGGGTTGCCAGGTTGGGCTTCGCAATGCTCAGGGTGTTCTGATGTGCAAGGGCTGGGGCATCAGTAGTGATTGGGGTCCGCTTGTCCAGCATCTGTCGCTGAGCTGTGATGGTCGACATGCTCGGGCTAGATATGAAGGGCGGGATAGCAGGCATTCAACTTCCCACACTGAAGTGTTTGCTAAGCGAGTGTGCTCCTTCCTTGCCCAGTCTGACAGTTGGATTCATTTCGCCTTGGAAGCCAGCACGGCGGGACTGCTAGAATCCACTAAAGGTCTGGCCTTAGCGAGTGGTAGAGTAGGAGACGAAATTGAAAGTAGCCAACATCCAGGCAGTTCCGCGGCATCAGGACTCACTGGAGGGCCCAATTTGCCCGAGCCAGGACGACAACCCGAGGAGGGGAGCGATGCGCTGAAAGACATTCCCGTCGAACAAAGGCGTAAGATCTTCCAGAACCTTAGGAAGATTCACACTGCGTCGGGCCATTGTAGTGTTGACTACCTGGTTCGGAGTCTTAAGAAGAGAGGGGCTTCCAAGGACGTGCTCCGGTGTGCTTCGGAATTCAGGTGTGACGTGTGTCGTGAGCGTAGACGACCTGATCCTAGACATCAAGCTACACTGAACTCGATTGCCCCGAAATGGCATACTTTGCAGTGTGATGCTGGTACTTGGACGCACCCTGAAAGTGGCCAGAAGTATCAGTTCATGATTGGGGTTGATGAAGGTTGCCGGTTGAGGGTTGCAAAGTTGTTGTTCCAGCATCAGACCCGCACTCCTAACACGGAGGATTTTATCACCTTCTTAGAAGAACAATGGTTTCCCCATTTTGGTAAACCCGCCGAAATCCGACTAGACCCAGCAGGCTGCTTTCGGAGCAGCCGGCTAGACCAGTACTTAAGCGAGCGCCAGATAATGCCTCAACACATTCCTGCGGAAGCTCATTGGCAGCTTCCGCTAGCCGAGAGAGCCGTCGCTACCACCAAGGTCACCATGACGGCTTTGGTCAATGAGCACCCCGAGATGAGGGCGTCAGAAGCATTAAGCCGAGCCATCTGGGCGGCAAACTCCAGGGATGTTTATCGGGGATATAGCCCTCTCCAACATGCTTTCGGGAGGGCTCCGGATGAACTGGGTAGGCTGGGCGATAATGTGCTTCGGGATGTTCCGATTCTGACGGAGAATGGCATTTCTGCTGAGTTCGGTTATGATGTGAAAGCCATGTTGACTGCCGAACGAACCTTCTTAGAAGAACAGGCGAGAGAGCGACTTCAGAGAGCAGAGGCGTCAGGCCACAGACCCATGAGACAATTCACTCCTGGGGATCTTGTGTACGTTTGGAGGCGCATGACGCCGAAGCAAGAAGGGAGCAAGCCTTTCCGTACCGGGCGTTTTGTGGGGCCTTGTAGGGTTTTAGCTACGGAGACCCGGGTTGAGGAGGGGCATTTGAGGGCTGGCAGTGTGATTTGGTTGTACCGGGCTGGGAATTTGATAAAGGCTTCGCCTGAACAGTTGAGACCTGCAAGTGCCCGAGAAGAGGCATGGCAGGAGCTCCAGGAACCCATTGAGATTCCATGGACCATAGGGGACACCTTAGCTAAGAACCCACCTCACAGCTATGAAGATGTTACGTCAGAGGCTTCGCATATGCCCGCCACGGCCCATAGGGATGAGCTGGAAAGGCAGGAGAGCGGCTGGCCAACACCTACGCGAAGGGTGACGGGCAAACGTGGAGCAGACCAAGGGGCTGTGGGGCGGGAGGTGAGGCCGCGGGAAGGGGCGGGAGCTAGCGAATGGGAACAAGGGGAAGATCCCGTAGAATCCTCTCAAACGCCCGTTCACGCCGGCGGTCGCGTTCGGTCTCGGACGCCGCTCCATAGGGGTCGACCTGTGGCACACAGGGTCCCGTTAGAAAGGGCCGACTTTCTAGAAGAGTGTGGGTTGGTTCTTCCTGATGAGCCCAGGAAATTCTGGAGCTCATCAGGCGCGGCGATCGAACTGGCCATCGACCTTCCGAAGGCCAACACAAAGAAAGGCAAGGAGTGGATGCGAGACCTGGGTTGCTTCTTTAGTAGGCAGCTGAGAAGAAGCAATGTTGAGGTGTCTGAAAAACACCTAAGTCCCGAACAAATTGAGGGGTTCCGAAAGGCCAAACATAAAGAGGTCCGAAACTTTGTCGTTGCTGAGGCTTTTAAGCGACTGCCGGAACACCTTAAACCCTCAAGAGACCAGGTCCTGAAGATGAGGTGGATTTTAACTTGGAAGCTGGATGATAGTCATGACCCTAAAGACGGTGAACCCTTGAAGCGGGACTCTTCCAATAACCCCCTCAAACCAAAGGCCCGGGCCGTGGTGTTGGGTTACATGGATCCCGCCTATGAATTCCGACCCACGAGTTCCCCCACCATGAATCGAACCACGCGGCAGCTGTTTTTACAAGCTAGTGCCAACATGGGTTTTAGCATCTCCAAAGGTGACATCAGTAGCGCCTTTTTACAAGGCGATGCCTTTGGAGAAGACCGGCCTATGTACTGTGAACCCCTCAAAGAGATCTGTGAGGCCCTGGAAGTGCCTGAGCACTCCACCATGCTGCTTACGAAAGCAGCATATGGGTTAGTAGAGGCCCCCCTTCAGTGGTATCTTACTGTAGCAAAATTTTTGGAGTCCATAGGGGGCGAGCGCCAGTTCTCGGACCCATGCTGCTGGGGTTTCTTCCGAAAAGATCGAACGCCCATCGCATATGTGTGCGGTCATATAGATGACTTTATGTTTGCCGGGAAAGGGGATTGTCCTGAATGGGCGGCCTTAAGGAAGAAGATCCAGGATCGGTTCAAATGGGGCTTGTGGGAAGAACGCAAGTTTGTGCAGTGCGGGGTCCTGATTCAGAGCCTGGACAATGGAGGGTTCTGCTTGAGTCAACCGGACTTCCTCGATTCCATCTGTGAGGTTAACATTGGTCGCAACCGAGCTAAAGACTTAGAGGCCAACATGTCCCCAGGCGAGATGCATCAAGTAAGAAGCGTGCTTGGAGGACTGTCATGGCATGCAAATCAAGTAGCGCCGCAGCTTTGTGCACATGTGGGGCTGTTGCTGTCTAAAGTTAGCAAGGGTTGTGTCAAAGACGTGTTGGAGGTAAACCGTTTGGTAAAGAAGGCAAGGGCCACTCAGCACCAAAAATTGTTCGTCCACCCGTGTCCATCCAAGGAGATGCCCGTGGTGGCAGCTTGGGTGGACGCCGCGCACGCCAACCGCGTGGACTTGGGCTCCACCAAGGGCGTGGTCATTGGGTGTGCCTCTGACAAGCTTCTTAAGGGAGAACTGACGCCCATAACCCCAATCATGTGGCAATCCGCCAGAATACACCGAGTGTGCCGGTCAAGTGCGGCTGCCGAAACTAGAGCTGCCATAGACGCTGAGGATGAGCTGTACGCAGTTCGGTTTCAGGTGTTTGAGTTCTTTGGGGGGCAAGTGTCCTTATGGCGTTGTGATGATGCCGTTACGTGCGTCCCGGGGGTTTTGATATCCGATAGCAAGAACCTCTATGATAGATTGAGCCAGACTGTGCTGACCTTGAAGGGAGCCGAGAAGCGATCGGACATCGAGTCCCTATGCTTAAAGGAGAGCATGGGATCTACAGGCGTCATCGTACGCTGGGTGAATGGAGACTCGCAGTTGGCCAACTCTCTGACTAAGGAGAACGAACCTCACCAAATCAGCGAGTACCTGCGCCGGAACGGCACCTGGCGTATAGTGTTTGATCCTCAGTTACTATCTGGTCGTAAGAGGAAGCAGTTGGGGATGGACCGATTAGATGAAGAGCCCACAGCGCAATCTGAGTCTTAAAAAGAAGAAGCATAGGGGAGGAGAATGCCCCCTGTGCAAATCTGAAGCTTTGAATGTGCTGCAAATGCGAACTCGATCGCAGCACCCTGACATCTCGAGCAAGGAGCGCGAGACAGAGAAAACTGTCAGCTACGCGCTCCAAGCTTTGTGCGTTAGGGCCTGTGCCTCTTTGGTGACGTGACGTCGCTACCCATCTTGCAAGGGGAACCCATGATTATAAGGCTAGAGCACAGGTCATCAGTCACAAGTAGCTTGTTGAAGCGAAGTCTGGGCTACCTTACTTACATAACCGTGTGTAGACCTTGCCTAAACCCTGTACCCTATATAGACCCTAAACCCCTGTGCCGCTAAACCCTAAACCTCGAAACCCTAAACCCCAAAAACCCCAGACATACCAAAACATCCTGTGCCTTCTTCCCACAACCCTAGAGGGTTGAGGGTTGAGGGTTGAGGGTTGAGGGTTGAGGGTTCTGGGTTGGTTTGTGGCTTTAGGGGTTTATTAAAACGGGGTCATTGTTGAAAATCATTTTACATCTTTATGAATACTTAAGCCCAATAAGGCACAACAAAAATGTAGTACCCCAGCAATGGATTCAGGGTTCAGGGGTTTAGGGGGTTTAGAGGGTTTAGGGGGTTTGGGAGTTTAGGGCTGTAAGGTTTAGGGGTTTAGAGGTTTAGGTTTAGGGATTTAGGGTTTTTTTGAACATGAAGTGTCCCATTCGGCCAGGGATGGCATCAAGTTCGACGCGATGCCGGCCAATGGGACCGTCCCTGGGGCCTCCGAACCCCTAAACCCTAAACCCTAAACCCCAGACCCTAAACCATCAATCCTCAGGCCCTAAGCCCTAAACCTAAATGCTTGAACGGTTCGTGGCAGTTTGGGCTAAGGTTGTTGGGCCAATCGGGGACTTCCGGACGTGGATTCTTGCATCCCCAGCTGACGTACCACATAGTTGATTCCTAGGACCGGGAGTAGGCCCTTTTTCCCTTCTTTTAGGGTTGGGGTTCCCTTATCATCCCCTTCAAACCAAACAGGGCACCCTTTTTATTGCTAGGTTACTCGCGGGTCTAGCAATCACACCTACACCCCTAAACCCCTAAACCCCTAAACCCCTACACCCCGACACCCCTAAACCCCTAAACCCCTAAACCCCTAAACCCCTAAACCCCTAAACCCCTAAACCCCTAAACCCCTAAACCCCTAAACCCCTAAACCCTAAACCCTTGACCCTACTTCTTAAACCCTAAACCCCAAACCTGCGGGACCCAACTAAAGAATTGTGCCCGAACAGAAGAAATTCCTTGGCACAATTCTTCACGGCAGGCCGATACGCCAAAACCCATTAGGGCAACACTTCCTCCGAAGCCTCACTGGGCTTTTGGAAGTCTACTTTTGCAAGGCACTTACCCTTGAAACCCTAAACCCCAAACCCTAAACCCGAAACCCTAAACCCTAAAATAACCCAAAAGGTTTAAGGCTACCTGCTCAGCCCCGAGATGCCCTTTGGTGAATCCATCTGTCGACCCACAGAATGTACTTGGAGGTTCATGGTACTCAACATACATAGCTGGCATGCAGTTTGTGTTCGTCATGGGGGGCCAGTCATGATTGCACATGTGCACCATCTTGTTTGGCATGTTAAGTGTGCCTGAGCGTGAATGTGCCACTGTCACGAACATGCATGGCATAACATCGTAATGAAATCTCATGAGTTTCATGGAGGTACTACTACAAACACACATTGGTGCACGACCACGATGCGGACAAGCCGGCCGCAAAAGACGAGATGCTGCAGGAACTGAGGTGGGCGTCCCAGCGGCCGACAAGTCAGGCGCGCGAGTCTGACGTGGACTCACTCGATGTCCTTGATGCCCAGGCGTGGTTGGCCGCCCTGAATGTCGGAGAGGAGGATAACCGTTCCTCATACGCTCTACTCCATCCCAACCAAGTGTGGGCATTGAACCAAAACCCGAGCAACGGGTTTGACAACGCGTCCAACGACTTGCACCTCCAGACCCTGATCGCCAACATGCACATGCTCTGGACAGAACATCCTTCCGTGCATCCAGCCCACTGGCTGATGGGCAGTGAAGCTCTGGTTGCACAATGTTTCCCTCTGTGTCCTGACTTGTGGAATGTTCCACGCAATGAGTTTCCGATCCTGTCGAGCTTCGACTTGCCAAGAGAGGGGCGTACGTCTAGGGCCATGATGTCACAGGCCGGCAACAGCATGAATGTCATCGTTATGACGGCGATCCATCTACTTGGCCTCAGGAATTTGTAAGCAACGCAGACATTCAAGCTCTTAAAACCCTGAACCCTAGAAACCCTGAAACCTATATACCCTAAACCCTGAATCCTAAACCCTGAACACTAAACCCTAAACCCTACCGTCATCTCTTTGTTTTCAAAGCCGCAGGATTTTGGTCATTGAAGGCATCCACGCTCTGAACCCTCTCTACACCCAGGACCCAGCGGGGTTGCTGGGTTGTGCAGGGGCCCTCAACCCTAAACCCTCCACCCTAAACCCTAAACCCTAAACCCTCAACCCTAAACCCTAAACCCCACAGCCTAAACAAACCCTAAGCCCCAAATCCCCGAAACCCGAAATGGGTTGAGGATGCAGGGATGGCAGCCGCATAAACACATGCAAGAAGCCATAGAACCCCAGAACCCTGAACCCTAAACGAAACACTACGGTTTAGGGTTTCAGGGTTTTGGGGTTTACTACACCTGCAGCCTAAGCCCCTAGAGAGCCTGAATCCCGAGACCTACACGAACCTCCCCCCCCCCCCCCCCCCCCCCCCCCCCCCCCCCCAACCCTAAAACAAAAAACTCAGGTTTAAAACCTAGACCCTAAACCCTAAACCCAGGTTGGTGTTTGGCGTTCTAAAGCCCAAACCCACGGGCCCTGCCGCCTCTCACAAGGCTGTTTCGGAGGACAAGCTCTTCAAGATCTTCATCTCACCCCTTACCTCTCTGCAGGCAGGGTTTAGGGTTTAGGGTTTACGTTTTCGGGTTTAGGGTTCAGGGTTTAGGGCTTCAGGGGTCAAGAGTAGGCCCTAATTCCCTTTGTTTTAGGGCTTTCGGTTGCCTTAAAGCCTCTTCGAACCCCAAAAAAATGGATTCTTATATTTCTAGGTGACCCGAAGCCCGGAATACCCGAAACCCGAAACCTGACACCCTAAAACCCAAACCTTCTCTAGGGGTCTGGGCTTCCTGGCGCATGGAGCCATCCGTGTATCCCCCCCCCCCCCACTCCCTCAGTTGCAAACACTGCCCAATGTAGTCCTACAGACCTTGGGAAGCCCTCATGTAGGGCTCGGGTTTAGGGTTTTAAGGTTTCAGGGTCTTGGGGTTAAGGGTTTAGGGTTTCACCCCCACAACGGCCCAGTATTTGCACACTCCATTCCCTACATCATGGGCCCGTTTTGGTACCCCTAAACTTTCAGACGCATTCGTAGACGCCCGAAAAGCATATAATCCCCGCCCTGCAGTTGGATGACCACAACTGTGCTGGCGCCCCGGGAAGGAGCCGGGGCATTTCGAGCATGAGGGTATAGAGATTAGGGTTCAGGGTTTCGGGCACAGGGCTGAGGGTTGAGAGCTTGATGGGTTTTGGGTTTTATGTCACGATTTTGGGGGGCTGACTGTCCAGGAATTTAAGGTGCATCTGAAGTCCGTCAGCCTTTAGCCAAAAATCCTCAAATACCACAAGTACCCCAAATTCCCCAAAAAGCTCCTACGCCCCCCAAATGTCCCAAACACCCCTAACCACAAACACACCCCTCCCACCAAAAACATTAAAAACACCAAACAAAAAAGCCCAACTCCGCGAACACTCACCGCGTCCGACTTCGCACGCCACAGCGCCCAAACACCACCGGGTGGGGCCGGAATTAGCTCAAAAATCAGGGCCTAACAGGCTTCGCAGTGCCAGGGTTCAAAGTCATTGTTCAGAAGGTGATCAATAGCTCTGCCTGCTTGTTGGGCTGTCAGGGTTTCCACCGGGACTTCAAGGACGAATGGGGGGGGGGGGATGGGGGGTTGGAAAGCCTGAATGGGTGTTTCCGAAATTTGGGGGTGCCTTATTGGGGTCCTTACTATCAGGAAATTCTACCATTTGGGGGGGCTATTTTTTAGGGTCCCCTAGGGTCGTAAACCCCAAAATCGAGGTCAAGACCACGAACCAACCCCGGCCCTTCAACCCGTGAGCCCTAAACCCTAAACCCTAAACCCTAAACCCTAAACCCTAAACCCTAAACCGAGGTCAAGACAACGAACCATCGGCTCCTTAGACGCATGTGCCGCGACTACATGTTCCGCGGCAACTCAGCGGCCAGGCCCTCGAACACGTGGTTGAGGGTTTAAGGGTTAAGGGTTTAGGGTTTAGGGTTTAGGGTTTAGGGTTTGCTTAAGAACCACAAAAATGAAGAAATAATAATCCCTAGATTTCCCTGATAAGGAAGAATCTGTATATTTTTTGGGGTGGTTATTAAGCAGTTGGTATAGGTTTAAGGGTTCTGTGGTTTGAGGATTGGGGCTTAAAACCGAACAGGAACCATGGCCCAGGACCCTATACAACCAATTGTATGCCTTCTACAGTCCCTGTGTAGACCTAAACCCTAAACCCTAAACCCTAAACCCTAAACCCCATGGTCCCCTTAGCAGGATCCCTTCAAGAGTATCTCAACATGATGCACGTTTGCAGTTTAGGGCTTCGGCCCCAGTGTCCTCTTATTAGGGCTTACGACACAAAACCTAAACGCCCTAAACGGCTTGAGGGCACATCCCTAAATCCCAAACCCTAAACCCTAAACGCCAAACCTTCAATTAACCCCCAAGCGCTAAACCCTATACCCCAAACAATAAACCTGAAACCCTAAGTGCAAGAGCCAGAAATTACCCCTAACCCGATGTCTCCCTCTGCCGATCGCAGGATCCATAGGGCGGGGCCATGGGCTTCAGGGTTCAGGGTTGAGGTTTCTTAGAACACAGGAGGGCGGCTGGGGATGGGTTAAGCAACCCAACCTTTTCTGAAAATTCTTTTGTCGTCCCTATGGGCCCCCTAGGTACTCAAACCCTTATCCCTAAACCTTAGAGAATCCTCAACAACGAATCCCACATGTCAAGCCCAACCCTAAACCCTAAACCCTCAACCCTAAACCCTAAACCCTAAACCCTAAACCCTAAGCCCTAAACCCTAAAGCCCTAAACCCTAAACCCTAAACCCTCAACCCTAAACCCTAAACCCTAAACCTTCCACCCTGAACCCGACCCTTTGGCCAGCCGACTGAGGCTCGGACTCTGGCAATGTGGGACAACGTCCGCAAGGGGGAGGCCTGACCCCCGAAACGACTTTGGGTTAAGTGCTTGGGGCATAGGGCTTCAGTGCGTACGAAGTAGGGCTTAGGGCTTAGGGTTCAGGAGTTTAGGGTTTAGGGTTTAGGGTTTAGGGTTCAGGAGTGCAGTTAACCATGCAAGGTTAGAGTTTGCAGTGTAGGGTTTGGGGGTCATCGATCATGATATGAAGTCCTAGAGTCGCTCACCCCGAGACCGTAAACCCCTGAACTGCCCTGGGCCCCCTAAACCCTAAACCCTAAACCCTAAACCCTAAACCCTAAACTCTAAACCCTAAACTCTAAACCCTAAACCCCTGAACCCAGGGCGTGTGGATCTTCCCCCACCAGAACAATGCAGACTTCGTCATGAACTCTGCGGCCGAGTACGAGGCATCGCTCGGCAGTGAAGAGTTTTTGTTGGGGCCTTCTGGGCCCACACCTTCACCCTAAGGTTTCGTGTACCCAATTAGGGGATACTTGGGCCTTAAGGTACTTCCTATTGAGGTACTTTGGGGGCCCAAGCATATAATAATAAGGTACTTGGACCCTTAAGGTCAACCCTAAGCCCCAAACCCTAAAAGGGTTTCCAGCTTCAGCAGCTTCAGCAGCTTCGGGCTTAGGGGGTTGGGGGTTAGGGTTTAGGGTTTAGGATTTAGGGTTTAGGGTTTAGGGTTTAGGGTTTAGGGTTTAGGGTTTAGGGTTTCCCTAGCATCGAAACAGCCCCTCAGGCTCAAATCTGAATCCCAAAACCCTCATGAAGCTTAACCCTTCGATCCAAAAGCTTCTTCTTAGTTCAGCGGCCTAGGGTCTAGGGTTTAGGGTTTAGGGTTGAGGGTTGAGGGTTTAGGGTTTAGGGTTTAGGGTTTTAGGGTTTAGGGTTTAGGGTTTAGGGCTGCCGAAGCCGATCCAGGACAGATGGCCATGCTCAGCCCAGTGGTGCCCTGTCCCCCTTTCTAGGGTTTAGGGTTTAGGGTTTAGGGTTTCCGGTACAAGGAGGGACCCCTAGAAGGGACCCGTTAATCTTATCCCCCATAGAACCCCTATATATACACCTTATGATCGTCCCTATATACCTAAGTAGGCCCTAAAGAGCCCCCTCAATCACCTTTAAGGTCCCTTAGAAGGTTTAGGAACCACAAGGGCAGAATCAGCAGGTTGCTGCCGGGCTTGGGGTTGGGATTTCAGTTCCCCAAACCCCAAACCCCCAAAGCCCAAATCCTAAACCCTAAAACCCTAAAACCCTAAGACCCTAAAACCCTAACACCCTAAAACCCTAAAACCCCAAAACCCGAAACCCGATAAGCCCCACCCCAAACAGACATCCCCCTGCCAACCCTCGCCCAATTCCGCAAACCTTAAACCCTTGCCTACACCCTAAGACCCTGAAACTTCGTGGGTTTAGGGTTTAGGAGTTTTGGGTACAGGCCAGGGAAACCCTAAACCCTAAACCCTAAACCCTAAACCCTAAACCCTAAACCCTAAACCCTAAACCCTAAACCCCTAACACCCTAACACCCTAACACCCTAACACCCTAACACCCTAAACCCTAAACCCTAAACAACCCTTTTAAAGGCTCTGAAGCAAAACTCAGCGCCTGGCGCAGATTCCGGTGCTCAAGACCTTCATCGAGCCACTCCTTCGGGCCGCAGATGCCTCAGCTGCGTAAATGGGGTGTTAGGCTTTTGAGGGTTTAGGGTTTAGGGTTTAGGGTTTAGGGTTTAGGGTTTAGGGTTTAGGGTTTAGCTTTTCATGGTTTAGGGTGTCGGGCTTTTTGGGTTTAGGGTTTAGATTTTTTGGGTTTATGGTTTAGCGTTTAGGGCTTAGGGCTTGGGGCTTTGAGGATTTTGGGTTGAGGGTTTAGTGGTTTAGGGCTGTCGAAGATCAGTGTACACTTGGGGGGGGGGGGGGGGGGGCTACTCCCCGCCCCAACAAATATGTCCTGAACCTAGGCGGTCTCGTGATGCCAAGGTCACGCCTGAGGACGACACCTTTCCGAAGGCGCTCGTGCAACATGTGGTGAGTTCTCTAAAACCTTAAACCCTAGACCCTAAACCCTAAACCGATGATTCGGTCCCCTTTAGTGTGCTCTACAACTGACAGGCCGCCTTTTTCTAGTATCGCAATGATGGTCCCTTTTTGGGGTACTCTAACAATCAGGTGCCGCCCTATACTGGTAACCTCAAAAGTTTAGAGATCTGACCATGTGCTTAGCTCAGCGGAACATGAGATGTGTTTTGTGACGGCAGTGTGAACTAACATTTAAGGGCGACCAGTCCTGCTTGTGACTTGCTACGATGTTGCCGTCATGGGCATCGCTATGTGTCATTTTCGTGTTTTTTTTTTGGGGGGCGGGGGGGGAGGGGTGCCATGAGCAGAAGTACTGACGCGATCTCCGTCCTGCTGTGATGTCGAGATACTGCTTCGGGCTTTCTGCCGGCTCGCTGCTGCAAAGCGCATGACGCTTGCATCTAGACGCCTTGCAGCTTCACCTACTAGACCTCAAACCCTGTCAGCCCCCCATATTCTTCTCTGCTCAGTGAACACCACAGCCTCCAGAAACTCAAAGCCCGTCCTCCCTAGACCCCAAGCCACGAAACCCTAAATCCTAAACCCCAAACCCTGGAACCCTGAAAGGGCCAACTTTTTGCGATAAGACAAACCTCAAACCCTGAAAAGGAAGGCCTAGGAGACCTAAGGCCCGCAAAACCCTAAACTCTAAACCCTAAACCCTAAGCCCTAAACCTAAATCGTGCAAACCCTAAACCCCCAGAACCCTCAACCCCAAACCCCAAACCCCAAACCCTCGACAGGAGAACCCCAAACCCTAAACCCTAAACCCTAAACCCTAAACCCTAAACCCTAAACCCTAAACCCTAAACCCTAAACCCTAAACCCTAAACCCTAAACCCTCCCAACAGGCTCAGGAGATGATTAACTTCCTGGACCTCTTCGCTTCCTGGCCCCCGGAGCTTACGCCGCCACTGGCGCCGGGGAGCCCAGAGTCGGCTTTGTTACGGGGCTTTAGGGGGTTTAGGGTTGAGGGTTCAGGGTTCAGGGTTTAGGGTTTCGGGTTTAGGGTTTAGGGCTAGGGCTGGGGTTAGGGTTCAGGGTTTAGGGTTTAGGGTTTAGGGCTAGGGTTTAGGGTTGAGGGTTCAGGGTTTATGGCCCAAAGTTTAGGGTTAGGGTTTAGGGTTGAGGGTTTAGGGGCTTAGGGGCTCAAGGGGTTTTTTGGGCATTACGGGTGTGGGGGGTTTGGGGCTTAAGGGTTTATAGAGGTTTCGGGTTCTAGGGGTTTTGGGATTTAGAGTTGGTTAGTTGCAGCTTCTCAAGTGAGTTCGTTTTCCTGGTGAATTACCTACTATACTGCCCTCAAAAGTAAGGGTTTGGGGTTTAGAGTTTAGGGGTTGGGTTTAGGGTCAAGGGTTACGGGGTTCAGGGTCAGGGTTTAGGGTTTACGAATTTGCCATATCCCGCAAGCGGAGCTGCAGAGGTTATTGCGCGAGTTCATCGGCGACGGTGCCTTTGACTGCCACTGAGGGCTCGGACCAGTCCACCTTCCGGGGTTTAGGGCTTAGGGTTTAGGATTTAGGGTTGAGGGCTTAGGCTTTTGGGTATAGGTTTAGGGATATGGCTTGGGGTCTAGGATTTACTGCACAGCGCTAAGGGTGGCGGGCTCTTGTGCCCGAACTCAGGTTTTAGGGTGGAGGACATGAGGCGGTCTAAGAATTTTCGTCTTTCAGCTTTTACTACACTCCTCAGGCCCATTAGCCTTTAAATGAAGGTTTTACTTCGGCTTGGGTTCAGTTGTTAAGGTTTAGGGTTTAGGGTTTCGAATTTGGGTTTGGGGTTTAGGCTTCAGGGGTTGGGGGAGCGTCCCAGCGCGTGCTCGCTCGTGCGGTTCTGGGACTCTGCCCCAATCGATTCGTTGGGAAGTTGGAAGCGCGACGAGGAAAAGAAGTGCCCGCATGGTCAGGCTGGGATCTAACCGAGAATTAGGGTTTATTTAGGGTTTAGGGTTTAGGGTTTAGGGTTTAGGGTTTAGGGTTTAGGGTTTAGGGTTTAGGGTTTAGGGTTTAGGGTTTAGGGTTTAGGGTTTAGCCTTCACAAAACCCTCAATCCTAAGCCCTGCATCCGGTTCAGGGTATATATAGAAGGGTTTGGGTTTAGGGTTCTTGCTATACTAGGGTGTTTAGGGCTAGGGTTCAGGGTGTAGAGTTCGGGCAGTTTCCTGCTGTGTTCTCATAGCAGGGATGCGTCCTTGAATCTCCCGCAAGCCCTGAACCCTAAACCCCAAACCCTAAACCCTAAACCCTAAACCCTAGACCCTAAACCCTAGACCCTAGACCCTAGACCCTAGACCCTAAACCCTAAACCCTAAACACTAAACCCTAAACCCTAAACCCTCAACCCTCAACCCTCAACCCTCAACCCTCAACCCTCAACCCTAAACCCTAAACCCAAACACTAAACCCTAAACCCTATCTTTTTGCTAAGAAGGCCAAGGCTTGGTACCAAGCAGGTATCGATTTGGATATGTGTTGTTTTTGTTCACTTCTCTCCTTGTTTAATATGGAGCCCCAATTAGAACAATTTTGGGGACTGTTGAAATCGACACCTAGCAAGTGACCGGGCTGCCTAAACCCAAAACACACCCTAAACCCTAAACCCTAAACCCTAAACCCTAAACCCTTGCAAAGCCACATAACACCCGACCCCAGCAAAGAGAGCATGGTTGCCATCTCGGGTTGCTGGGGTCCATTGGGCTGGTGGGTTGTTGTAGCTTAAGTAATACTTACAATATTGATAGCGTTAATAGTGATAATAGTAATACTAAAAATAATAATGAATCATGATACTACTAAAAATAATAGTAATAGTCATAGTAATCATGAGAATAGTAAGAATAAGAATAATCAAGCGATGCCGCAGACCTGCCGGGTTCTGCGTGAAGTACCGATTTCAACATCCGAGGGAGCTTAGGGGTTCAACAGCTTCTTTGCGCCGATTGCACCCTAAACCCTTAACCCTAAAACCCTAAAACCCTAAAACCCTAAAACCCTAAAACCCTAAAACCCTAAAACCCTAAAACCCTAAAACCTCAAACCCTAAACCCTAAACCCTAAACCCTAAACCCAATTTCAGCGCGTCTGCCCGAAGGAGACGGAGCAACGTCGAGATGAGAACCTGGCTGCGGGCGCCATGCATTGGCAGCTGGCGGAATGCCCGTGGGACTCAGGCTCCACAGGGATTTGCTATCAATTGCTTCAGAAACCCCCAAAAAGTACAAATATTCTCCCTTATAAGGGTAATATAGGGATGATTCTTAAGCAAATAGCAGTTTGAGGGTTTTTTGGTGCCCGGGGTTTTGGGGTGTTGGGTGGAGAGGCTTGGGTCTGTGGCAATGAAGCACAGAGGCAAGACAAGCTCTGAATCCTAATCAAGGGACCCGAGTAAGTTGGAAGGCAAGTTGCGAAGAGAACCTCCTCCCCTGCCAGATCGGCCCACCCTAAACCCTCAACCCTTTAAACCTTTAAACCCTCTAAACCCTCTAAACCCTTTAAACCCTTCAAACCCGTTAACCCTCTAAACCCTTTAAACCCTTTAAACCCTTTTAACCCTTTAAACCCTTTAAACCCTAAACCCTGCTACATCACATCTCAGAATCTTTCACCCAGAGCCTTTGGGCTCACTGTGCTTCAGCAGCGCAACAGGCGATCTGGACTTGCCCTTGCTGCAGCACGTGCCGCAGACGGAGGCGCCAGAGCTCGACGGGTTTAGGGTTTAGGGTTTAGGGTTTAGGGTTTAGGGTTTAGGGTTTAGGGTTTACTGTAGGGTTTAAAGGGTTTAGGGCAGCGTTACCTGAAGCTCGGAACCTTGGCCCTCCCCCCTAAACTTTCCTAAACCCCCGAACCCCTGAACCCTGAAAGCGTGTCCTGCCAACTTAAGCGCAGTTAACTGTACTACTCCCTTAAATCCCAGATATTCATGGTTTTAGGGCCCAAAAGCCATAATCATGGTGCTTTTCGGGGGACCTAAAGCCACAACTGCAGAGCATTTTGACCTGCATCTGTGCATCTGTCTCCCTTACAGTCCTACTTCCTAGCCCCGTCTACACGAAAGCCAAAGCTCTAGTTGCCAAGGACGCCCTTCACTTGTCCCGGCGGGTGCTACTTCGAGGCCTCTTTCGGCGACAGGCCAGACGAGTTGCAGGAACGAAGAAGGCTTAGGGTTTAGGGTTTAGGGTTTAGGGTTTAGGGTTTAGGGTTTAGGGTTTAGGGTTTAGGGTTTAGGGTCTTGGGTGCAATCTGTTGGGATAGAGCGGAGGTCTGGAAAAACCTAGTACGGTGAAGACCCCATTCGAGAAGTTTTCCTTCGAGCACATTTCCAACCAGACGAGCGGCCCAATGCTCGGTGTGAGACAATGACCTTGAGATTCTGCTCAGCAGGCCTCTAAAGCTTGCAAGTTAGAGCCTTAAACCTAGGCCCTAAACCTAAGCCCCCCAAATCCCCTTTGCATCAACACCTGTTGGCAGCATGCGGGCGTTGAGAACGACATCCCTACGATCGTCCGACTGTGGGCTGGCGCCCCAGAACACAATCTCAGCTTCAACTACACAGTACTTAGGGGATTTAGGGCCGCATGGTACTTTGTGTTCGGGTTGTGGGTTTAAGGTCGGAGGTTTAGGGCTTATTTTTTTGCGAGAGGAAATTTGGTCCCTTTATCTGGACAGCAGTTTGGTCCTATAATGATAAAAACTGTGAGGTCTTTCGTCTTGCCCAGAACGAGGACCATGTAGAGATCTGCCCATACAGTTCCTAGGAGCAAGTAAGTCGAATAAGTCAAGGCACAGTGCAGCCCCTCACCAAACCCTAAACCCTAAACCCTAAACCCTAAACCCTAAACCCCTAAGAAGAACCAGGGCGAAAGAGCACAGCGAATCAGACGGCAGAGCCCAACACATGTGGGACGCAATCCACTGCAGCAGAAGAAGAGAAGAACGATCACAAGGAGCCTAAGCCCGAAACCCTAAAACCATAAGCCTGTGGGTTCTCAATACGTATCAACCTTGAATCCCTTAACAGCTCAACCCTAAGCAACTCAATCCTAAACAACTCAACCCTAAACCCTCAACTCTGAACGCTGAACCCGAAACCCCACTTAAACCCTAGACCCTCGTTAAACTCTAGACTCTATAAAGCCTAATAAAACCCTAAATCCTAAATCCCTAAACCCCAAACCCTAAACCCTAAGCCCTAAACCCTCAACCCCACAGCTCATCTTCGGAAATGGATTTTCGAGGCCCTCGGACGCTGGCCCTCCTGCCGCGACGAAGCGCTCATCGGCGAGGCAAGGGGCTGGGAAAGGGTGGGGGGGCGGGAGGGGGGGTTGAGGCTCTTAGGGTTCAGGCTCTTAGGGTTCAGGGTTCAGGGTTCAGGGTTTAGGGTTTAGGGTTTAGGGTTTAGGGTTTAGGGCTTAGGGCTTAGGGTTTAGGGTTTAGGGTTTACATGGGTCAAGAAGTATAGTTGCCGTACTTAGAGCCCTACTGATTACTACCCATGAACCTCCAAGTAGAGCTTTTGTTTTCAGAGTCTCAGAGACTTCCGGCTGAGGGAATGTTAGGCTCCAGGGATTTAGGGCTTCAGGGAATTAGGGCTTCAGAAGTTTAGGGTTAGCACTTTAAGTGAAATTGCTGGGCTTTAGGGATGCAGGGTTTAGGATTTAGGGGTTGTAGGGTTGAAAGCTTGGGCCCTGAACCCTAAGGCCCTGTGCCCTCGCCCCAGAAGCCCGCGTTCAACCTCCCAGCCCTGCCCTGGACATCGTGGGGGCGGGCCCTCATCTAAGTAATGGTCCCCCTTTTTTAAGTTGCCGTTTTTAGGTGGAACCTTTATAAGGTTAGCCTAGTTCTGGTAAGCCTGTAAACCCAAAACTCAAATCCCTAACCCTTAAACCCTAACCCCTAAACCAAACCCTAACCCTAAACCCTAAACCCCGAAACACTAACCTGAACCCAGAAAGCCCTAAACCCTGTCAAAACATACTCAACAGCTAAAAGCAAAAACTCAAAGCCAACCTAATCCCTGAACCCTAAACCCTGATCCGCTTTCTTTTTTTGGGTGGACAAAGTGCTCAGATGAAGAGGGAGGGGAGGGCCAAGTAGACCCTCAAGCCCATAAAAAACCACAAAGCAATAGGCGCCCCAAACACAAATCGAAACCGCTGAGAACCCCAACGCCCTAAGACCTGAACCCTTAAGGCCCTAATTCCTCAACAAAACGCAAAACCCAAAGCCCTTAAAGCAACAAACAGAGAAAACCTTTAAAAGCGCCAAGCCCGTACTGCCCGTAACATGCTTGACGCCCTGAACACCCTAAACCCCAATCCCCCAGGAAGCCCTGAATCCTCGACTCCAAACCCCAACCCAGCAACCCCCAAAGCCCAAACCCCAAACCCCAAACCCTAAACCACAAACCCCACCCCCCAAACCCCAAACCCCAAACCCCAAACCCCAAACCCCAAACCCCAAACCCCAAACCCCAAACCCCAAACCCCAAACCCTAAACCCTAAACCCTAAACCCTAAACCCTAAACCCGCAAATCAAAGGCCCTCACATCCTCGACCCTTAACAACTTGGCAGGCCCTTAAGGGATATGTGATCTGTTTCCTTATTCAGTTTACGGGGATCGTATGAGGGAATATGTTTCAGGGCGGTACCTTGAACCCTGAACCCTAAACCCTAAACCCTAAACCCTAAATCCTAAACCCTAAACCCTAAACCCTAAACCCTAAACCCTGAACCCCTAAACCCCTAAACCCCTAAACCCTAAACCCTAAACCTGCAGGCCTTTGCCTTTGCCTGCGGCTGCCGCCGGCTTCTGCGCGAGGCAAAAGCCGCGGAGGATGCGTCGAGCCAGAGCCGCGGGGTTTAGAGTTTAGGGTGTAGGGCTTGAGGTTTAGGGTTTAGGGTTTAGGGTCTATAGGGTCTATAGGGTCTATAGGGTCTATAGGGTCCATAGGGTCTATAGGGTCTATAGGGTCTATAGGGTCTATAGGGTCTATAGGGTCTATAGGGTCTATAGGGTCTATAGGGTCTATAGGGTCTATAGGGTCTATAGGTTTAGGGTTTAGGGTTCAGGGTTTAGGGTTTAGGGAAAAGCCTCAGAGCCTAGGGTCGGTGGGGGGGGGGGGGGGTTGGGTGGATTGGGTAGGGTTTGGGGTATGGGGTTTAGGGTTTAGGGCCGGGCCCAGGGCTTGCTGGTAGGTTTAGGATTTAGGGTTTAAGGTTTGGGGTTTGGGGTTTGGGGTTTAGGGCAAGCCCCCCGAAACCCTAGATCCCGCCCTAAAGCCGTAAAGTCGTCAGCTCCAGAAACCAGAAGCCCTTAACCACGAACAAAAAGCCGTAGACCCTAAACCCTAAACCCTAGCCCTAAACCCTAAACCCCAAAACCCTAGACCCTAAACCCTAAACCCAGCCGTGGTCCGGAACTCTTAGAAGCCTCAACACCCAGGCGGTGACCAGGCGGACTGGGCGCAGGACGAGGAGTCGCTCTTTGCCGCCTGGAGCCCCTGTGTGGGTTTCCTGCTTTCAAAATGTTGGTAGGGTTTCGGGGTTTCGGGGTTTCGGGGTTTCGGGGTTTCGGGGTTTCGGGGTTTAGGAGTTTAGGGGTTTCGGGGTTTCGGGGTTTAGGGGTTTAGGGGTTTAGGGTTTAGGTTTGTTTGTTGGAGGGGGGGGGGGCGAAAAAAAGAGCGTAGTCTGGTTCTTTTGGGGGGTTGAGGGCTTGGGGTTGTAGGCACAGTTTAGGAATATTTGGAGGATTTATGGATCGGGGTTGCATGGCGTAGGTTTTTTGGGTTTAAATCACGCCGCATGTCATAGCAATCGTTCCATTTTGTGTTGCATTGTCACGCAGCACATTTTAAACAACAAATATGCATCTACTACAAGTTCGTCCATGCTTCTTAGAGCTTTACCGTCTGCTGTCGCCTGCGTCCTGCAACGAAGTGTGCCGCCAGCTCAGAACCCTAAACCCTAAACCCTAAACCCTAAACCCTAAACCCTAAACCCTAAACCCTAAACCCTAAACCCTAAGGGCAGTTTCCTGCCGGCAGCCCGGAGTCCGTCATTTTTCCTGCCGCTGTGTGCCGAGACACACGTCCCTGCCTAAGAGGCTTCGACCTTGGGGACGAAATGAACCCTAAAAGGGTTTATGGTTCATATACCTTAATAGGAATTATAGTGGTTCATATACCTTCATAGGAATTATAGTAGTGTAGGGTATATGACCCCAATTTTAGGGTTCATCTCGTCCCCGAGGGACAGCCAGATGTCCAACTGGCAGGATACTGCCTGGAACCGTGCGAGGTACACTGCGGCAAGAGCTGCAGTCGAGTCGGGTAAACTGCTGAATCAGCTGGAGGCTGCGTCACGCGCGCATCAGGAAACACCTAAACCCCACACCCTACACACCTTAGGGGCTGGTGCACTAGAGATGTCGAGTTTTGATCGAGAGGGTTAAACTTCAAGGAAAAAAGGAACTAGCTGGTGGTTGCGAGGCTGGGTCGTGAATCGACTACGGCGGGTACCACTCACCCCTCTTGCCCTAAATGCCAGGATTGAGTGCTGCCTGAATATGGCACGCATGACCCAACATCACATCCCCTTGTCAAGGCCCTACGTCCTGACCCTATCTATAAACCCTAATGCCCCTAAACCCTAAAGCCCCCGAAAGCCTCTGAACCCTAAACCCTAATGCCCTAAAACCCCTAAAGCCCCTAACAACCCTAAAGCCCGTAAAGCCCTTAAAGCCTTTAACTTGGTAGCCCAGTGGTAATTACCCTTTTCCCTTTTTTGGGTTTAAGGCCTTTTTAGAAATTAACCAACCAAAAACGGGTGCCCTTATGTTACTGGGGTACCAAGTTAAGGGTTTAGGGTTTAGGGTTTAGGTTTAGGGTTTAGGGTTTAGGGTTTAGGGTTTAGGGTTTAGGGTTTAGGGTTTAGGGTTTAGGGTTTAGTTTCATGGGTCCTTAGTATGATCCCTTGCCTCCCGTATAGGGTTCTTATGTAAGGGCCCTTGAGTTGAAAAAAGGGTAGCAAGGGGTCCCCTTCTTTGAAAGGCCCATACTCAGGGGCCATGTAACTGCCCCAAGACACCCTAAACCCTAAACCCTAAACCCTCAACCCTAAACCCTAAACCCTTGGCCCTTTTGTGGCTTGTCCAGATGTTCTCGGACCTCCAGTTCTGGCGCTTGGACCTAAAGGAGCTGCGTGGGGCTTGGCTTCGCATCCCTGGGCCCGAAACCTTTCGGTTTAGGGTTTAGGGTTTAGGGTTTCGGGTTTAGGGTCTAGGGTCTAGGGTTTAGGGTGTAGGGTTGACCCGAACCCTAGTCGCTCTTTTTCTGGTTGGGGGGGGGGGGGGGGCTCGGGTCGAGTTTTTCAGCTTTAGGGTTGGTGTTACAGGATATTCTTGCTGTTCTTGCACCTTAAACCCTAAACCCAAACCCCAAACCTTCAGGTCAAGGTTCAGGATTTAGGGAAAAGGTGTTTAGGGGTCAGGCTCCACTCTTAGCTGGGTCTTGGTGCAACTGTCCTCCGATAGAAGCTTGTTTATAGGTTATATTGGGAATCATTGGCGTTGTGGCCTTTACAGGGTATGCAGGGTTTATAGGGTTCATAGAATAAGGTTTGAGGTTAAAATTTCGGTTTCTGACACACAAACTTGACATGAGTGCTTGCCGGAACCCCGACTAAAGTCGTCCCTGAGCGCCTCCTGCTGCCTCAAACCCCGTGAACCCTAAAATCCTCTCCTACGAAGTGCCCTAAAAAGCCCGCAAAAGCTATGTGCTATGAAGGATGTCCCAGCTGGCAAGCTCGCCTAAACCCTAAACCCTAAACCCTAATTAAACCCTCAACCCTCAACCCTAAACCCTAAACATAAACCCTAAACCCTAAACCCTAAACCCAATGCACTCCGAGGCTCACGCCCTGGGCTCCTCCACAGGCACTGGGGAAGGGAGGACATTTTGGGGGAGGTTTCGGAACGTTGGTTTGAGAGTTTGGGATTCAGGGCGGTTAGGGTTTAGGGCTTAGGGCTTAGGGTATGTAGGGTTTAGGGTTTAGGGCGTCTCGCCTCGCAGCGGCAGTAGATACCATGTGCAAATGGCGCCCCAACACACGCAGGGGTGTGGGCGGGGGGGGGGGGGGGGGGCATGTCACGCGAAGGGTTAAGAGTATCCTCGGGGACGAAATGAACCCTAAAATTGGGGTCATATACCCTACACTACTATAATTCCTATTAAGGTATATGAACCATAAACCCTTTTAGGGTTCATTTCGTCCCCAAGGATGTGGCTCAGGTTGGGGTGCAGCGACGTCCGACCTGGAATGGCCCCACAGCAGTGAAAGGTAGAGCTTCCCCCCTAACACCAAACAGAAAGACCCGAACTATCAGCATGGCTGGCATGAGGTGATGAGGGTTTCGGGCTTATAGGTTTAGGGTTTAGGGTTTAGGGTTATAGGGTTAAAGGGTTAAGAATCCTAAACCCTACAAGTCCAGATGGCTGCTTGCCGCGACACTTCAACTATTAAAACTTCTGATACCAGGAGAAAGAGGGAGGCCAGGACGACAAAATGAACACCATTCACCGCTACCTAGCCTTGCCTCGCAGCCTATATAGAGGAACGGTGATGACTATAATAGTAACCACATGCACTGTCATAGTTAGAATGAGACTTCTGGAAATCGTAATGACAAAATATCATTGCAGCAAGTGATTGCTGGAAGCTTCTCTGGCGCAACATGACGGCGGCCTTTTGCTCCCAGTGGCGCAGTTCTGCCGCGGGGCCGCAGCTCCCTACCGGCCCGGTCTTTGCGGTGCCCAGCCAGCTGGATGCCCACCGCGAGCGGGGGTTCTCCGGCACGGTTTGCTCGGCCTCTTGGACTGCATGCCAGCGGGTACCCTTAAGTATATACTGGGTTTTAGTTTTTGTTTTTTTTGAGGGGGGGGGGGGGGGGGGGGTTTGGGATCCCGTTCTAAGCTACCGACGCATGTAGCCCACCGACGCATACCGGTGCACTCTGATAGCAATATATGGCTACCCAGGCCTTATGCGCCTTCGGCGTCGTCTGCGCCGGGGCGGCGTACCGCAAGGCGCGCCGCGGGGCGCGGGCTGCCAGCCAAGGGCACGTGGTGACGGGGACGCGCCAAGACCTGGCGGGCACGGATGCGGCCTTCCAGCAGGGTGCCGCGCACGAGGCCCGAGGCCAGATTGAAGAGGCGCACGTCCTTCCACAGCTCTTTTGGCTGGAGCTTCGCAGGTTAGCGGCCGTCCCCCTAGAACGGAACCGTCCAGTAGCCCTCCTTGTGCTGTTCTACTTTAGCATGAATTATGCCTTATAAGGGAGGGGCCGCTACGGGCCGCGCATCCTCAACCCGAAAGACAAACCCTTTCCACCAAGAACGCCCTCGCAGGCCCGGCAGTGCTTCCAGCAGTCGATGCAGGCGGGCTACCCGCGTGCCCGGACGCGGCTGATCAACATCGACATGCTCCTCCTAGACCCGGCGCTTCCTGCAAAATTGGAGGCCTGCGTGTCCCTGAAAATCTGGAAGACTACACCGATTTTCAACTAGTATACCCATCTTGACGGCGCCGATCTCTTTATGTAGAGTACGTTATCGTGTGCTTTTATCCGAACTAAGGGGCCCTTATCAATCTGCTTATAAGCGCAAACGATTTTTAGAGTTTATGGGTTCCCTGAAGCCTGTTAGCCCTAAACTCGACACCCCAGCTGGAGAATATCTAGGCGTCGGAATAATTACTAATAGTATTCCCCTATGATCCCTTTGAGAAATTATTCTAACCCCCCCCCCCCCCCCAAAAACCCTATTCGAATTCTTAGGCACCTATAACCCCAGCCCTCAACCTTCGACCTTCAACCCTAAACCCTAAACCCTAAACCCTAAACCCTAAACCCTAGACCCTAGACCCTAGACCCCATTATTATTATTATTATTATTATTATTATTATTCAGGCCCCGAAAGTATCCAGAGGCCTTGTGGGTGTCGGCTGCCCAGCACTATGACAGCTTCGAAGCCGAGCCCGCCGGCTCTGAAGAAGGTATGGGAGGACTCCTCTACATAGGGTTTAGGGTCTAAGGGTTCAGGGTGGGTTTAGGGTTTAGGGTTTAGGGTTTGGGGTTTGGGGTTTAGGGTTTAGGGTTTAGGGTTTAGGTTTTAGGGTTTGGGGTTTAGGGTTTAGGGTTTAGGGTTTAGGCCTACGCAGGGTATAGGGGCCTTAACAATAATTGCAATAGGACTCCTCTACATAATGGAGCTTTTTGGGGGTACCTAAAGTATAGCGGACCTACTATGGATCAGCAGGAACCCTGAACCCTAAACCCTGAACCCTAAACCCTAACACCCTAAACTGCCCAAGCCCTGAGCCCTAAACCCTAAACCCTAAACCGCCCAAGCCCTAAACCCTAAAACCGCCCAAGCCCTAAACCCCAAACCCCAAACCCCAAACCCGAAACCCTAAACCCTAAACCCTAAACCCTAAACCCTCTTTAAGCCTACACATCCCTGGGGCGGCGGGTCATGCCGAGGTTCCTTCGTAGCGGCCATGTCTCCGAGGAGTCCCGGCAGAACTTTTAGCAGGGTTTAGGGTTTAGGGTTTAGGGTTTAGGGTTTAGGGTTTAGGGTTTGGGGTTTGGGGTTTGGGGTTTGGGGTTTGGGGTTTGGGGTTTGGGGTTTGGGGTTTGGGGTTTGGGGTTTGGGGTTTGGGGTTTGGGGGTTAGCGCGTTTAGGCTTCCTAGCATGAGTGTTCGGGGTGTTCGGTTTTTTCAGCTTGAGGTTTTAGGGGGTGTAGGGCTGAGGGTTTAGGGGCCTCCTCGTCCCCCGAACCCCCCAAACCCCCTAAACCCGAAACCCCAAACCCCCCAAGACCCTCAAACCCCAATGACCCTAATGAACCCTAAACCCTAAACCCTAAACCCGAAAACCCTAAACCCGAAAACCCCAAACCCTAACCCCAAACCCCAAACCCCAAACCCCAAACCCCAAACCCCAAACCCCAAACCCCAAACCCCAAGCCCCAAGCCCCAAACCCCAAACCCCAAACCCCAAACCCCAAACCCCAAACCCCAAACCCCAAACCCCACCCAATAATGCCAGAAGCGGTACCCTCTTGGGAAGGACTCCTGGAAGAGCCTGGAAGCTGCAGCAGAAGAGCTCACGGAGCTGGCGAAGTTCAACCTCGGGGCCTCCCGTTTAGGGTTTAGGGTTTAGGGTTTAGGGTTTAGGGTTTAGGGTTTAGGGTTTAGGGTTTAGGGTTTAGGGTTTAGGGTTTAGGGTTTAGAAGGATCTCGGGTTTTCCAGGCTGTTGGGCTCGCGGTTTAGGATGTTGATGGGGGTTTCTGTGGCTTGTGTGTTGAGGGGGGTTCGGGGGTTTTGGGGGGTTTAGGTTCCGAGGGTCTAGGGTTCCGCTGGCTGAGGGGGTTTAGGGGGTTGGGGGGGGGTTAGGCTCTAGGGTTTAGGATTTTGAGGGCTTCGGGTTTCGTGGGTTTAGTAAGTTGAGAGGGTTGAGGCGGTCTAGGGTTGAGGATTTTAGAGGGCCTCGGGTTTAGCGTTTTTAGGGTTCAGAGGGTTTAGGCTTTAGAGGGTTCGGGGTGACAGGGTTTAAGTAGAATTGTTGTTTATACTGTGTGTGGGGGGGGGCCTCTTGGGCGTCGGTTGCACAGTGCTCTGCCACGAGCTGCCAACTATCGAGGGTACAGGCTGTAAGGATTGCTTCGGGCATTACGTAAGCCCGAAGCCCCTAAACTAGGGTTTAGGGTTTAGGGTTTAGGGTTTAGGGTTTAGGGTTTAGGGTTTAGGGTTTAGGGTTTAGGGTTTAGGGTTTAGGGTTTAGGGTTTAGGGTTTAGGGTTTACGGACATCCTTGGTTCGGGGAGATGGTGTGGTGTTTCGACCCTCTGATGCTCCCCTCAAAGCCCCAAACTCCCACCCTTTTCCCTTGGAGCCCTCCCCTCAAAACGGTCCACTCTTTAATATGAACCCTAAACCCTAAATCCTAAGTCCTAAACCCTAAACCCTAAACCCTAAATAACCCCACACCCTAAACCCTAAACCCCAAACCCTAAGCCCTAAACCCTAAACCCGAAACCCTGGGAAAAAAGACATGGACTCAAAGGAGTGGCGCATGTATCAACTTTATGGCCGGCTGCTGGATGTCTACACCGTCCTCTCCCGGGACACGAAGCTCGGCATGCCCTCGCGGTTTAGGGTTCAGGGTTCAGGGTTTAGGGTTTAGGGTTTAGGGTTCAGGGTTTAGGGTTTAGGGTTTAGGGTTTAGGTTAGGGCTATACGGGCCTCAAGAGTTAGAATAGGTTTTTTTAGACGGCTCGGGGCCGAGGGAGTTGCAGCCTATGCCAAGCTAGAAGACGTGAGAAGGAAGCCTAGCCCTTGTTCCCCAAAGCAATAACAAGGAAGAACCCTAAACCCTAAACCCCTGAACCCCTAAACCCCTAAACACTAAACCCCTAAACCCCTAAACCCCTAAACCCCTAAACCCCTAAACCCCTAAACCCCTAAACCCCTAAACCCCTAAACCCCTAACCCCTAACCCCTAAACCCTAAACCCTAAACCCCGAAACCCTAAACCCTAAATTTTAAACCCTAAACCCTGAGCTGCAAGCAAGGAAGCACGCAGCCTTGGCCGCCCAGTGGGCAGTCTCTAGGACTCCCCAGTGGTATCACATTTTCTTTTTTGTGTTCAGGCTTTTGCGGGTTTAGGGCTTAGGGTTTAGGGTTTGGGGTTTAGGGTTTAGGGTTAGGGTCTCGGGTATAGGGTTTAAGGGCTTCTTTTAGATTCCTTGCTTATGAATATGTTTAGGCCCAGTAGACAAGAATGGGTTCGTGGGAGCCTAGCCAACCGACGACCTTGAAAGCCTGTTTAGGGCCGCCTCAGAAAATTGAGTCTAGCAAGGTTACTTGGAAACAACTGCTCAACCTCAATCCTCAGCCTTTAGCCCTCAGCCCTCAGCAGCCCTCAGCCCCCAGCCCTCAGCCCTCAGCCCTCAACCCTATCATACAGGTCCAGCGTGCCGTCCACCCCCTGGGGCAGAATGCATACGCAACGGAGGAGATCTGAAGAAGACCTGCCCGCGCTCACAAGGGTTTAGGCTTAGGGCTCAGGCTTAGGGTTTAGGGTTTAGGGTTTAGGGTTTAGGGTTTAGGGTTTAGGGTTTCGGGTTTAGGGTTTAGGGTTTAGGGTTTAGGGTTTGGGCTTAGGGCTTCGGGCTTAGGGTTCAGGGTTCCCCGGTATCGCGAGAGTTTTAGGGCTCCGGGACTGTAGGCCCTAAACCCAAAACCCTAAACGCTATAATTCAACCCTATGAACTCTAGAAACCCTAAACCCTAAACCCTAAAACCCTAAACCCTAGACCTTATACACCCCAAGCGTTTAAGATTTTTGAGGTTGGGGTATTGGGGAGTATGAGGTTTGGGGCTTTTAGGGCTCTGTTTTTGGGGCTTCGGTGAAAAGGTTCTTACGGGAGGGGGCTCATTTGAGGTACCTAGAAACCCTTCGGGAAGCTTAGGCATTAGGGAGCTGCAGTGGGTTTTTTTTCAGGGAACCCTGGGGTACATACACCCCTTGAACCCCCCCTCCCTTAAGAACACTAAACCCTAAACCTTCAACCCTTAACCCCAAACCCTAAACCCTAAACCCTAGACCCTAGACCCTCCTGAATGCTCGAAACCCTAAACCCTAAACCAAAAGTTGGGGCTTTGAAGTTCGAACTTGAATGTTTCGGGCCCAAGATAGTTTAGTTGGGCTCCTTCTTGGGGGTTGGGAGGGTCTAGGCGGTTAGGGGGTTCGGGGTTTAGGTTTTGGGGTTTGGGGTTTAGGGTTTAGGGTTGAGATTCGGGGCCTTGCTTGGGGTTTTGGGTTTGGGGTGAGGGTTGGGGGCCTCCGGGAGGGGGTCTGTCCGTGGCCCAAAACTCAAAACGTGAAAATTAAGTTTGTAGGTCCCCCCCCAAAGCTCCTGAGATGTGATCCTAAGCTCCACACAGAAGCCCTCAGTCAAAAACCTTCCCTCAAAACGTTTCCGAAAAGTCTTCGTTCACCCAAACCTTATACCATTTCTATAAACCCGAAACCCGAAACCCTAAACCCTAAGCCCTAAGCCCTAAACCCTAAGCCCTAAGCCCTAAACCCTAAACCCTAAACGTTATAGAATTTCCATCAACCCTAAACCCTAGAGCCTCACCTTGGTCCTGTGACTTGCACGCGAAGGCTCCCCAATGAAAAAGGCGGAAGCATCAGGAAAGAGCATGGTTGAAGACTTCGGGTTCAGAACAATATGGTCAGTTCTCCAAATTCGGGCTCTTTGTGGGGGTACACCATGTTTTAGGGGCCGCATGTATAATCAGGACCCCAAAAGGGACCATCATTTTGCTGCACTGTGTATCTGAGGCCGCGACCCGTCGACAAGTGACAATGAGTAGCCGCTTCAGGCTGCTTGTGAATACAGACACAATAAGGAAATTAATACGGCGGGATACCGTCAAAACCATCGAATTTCGGGGTCCCCAAGCGATTTCCTATCAGGGAGACACAGGCTTTGAGCAAGGCTAGCTTGGAGAAAAAATACACATCTGATCGTGAATATGCTGACACCTCATGGACCCATAGAAGCCAGTAAGGCTTTTCATACCAAAGACTGCCGCTGATTTAACATGTTTAACGGAATGAAACCCAAAAGGGACCATTATTTAGAGAAGAGACCATATAGCCAACACAGCTGCAATCGTAATAGTAGTGTTCTAACCCTTGTGTCGTGTGATGATGAGATTTAGCACCAAACTCTGAGCAGGATTAAGCCCTAAACCATAAACCCTAAACCCCAAAGCCTAAACCGAACCCCGGCTCCCAGAGAGAGGAGTCTTCGGAAAAGGACGATTTCAACCAGGCGATCACGGCTGCCATGCTGTTCCTGGGGCCCGAGTTAGAGCTCATGGGGTTTAGGGTTTGGGGTTTGGGATTTAGGGTTTAGGGCTTAAGGTTGCTGTTGTGAGCATACAGCAGGGCCTTGGGCTGCTAATGGCATGGACCCTTAGGCATTTCGACCCTTCGGCGTTTAGAGATGTGTTGAAGGGGTTTAGGCTTACAGGGTTTTTGGGGGTCCCTGGCCCTATAAGCCCTTTCGCCTTTGACGCTGTAACCACACGTTGCCCTGAACTGTAAACCTTAGCCCCACAACCCTACATCGCCCAGAAGCCCGAAGCCCTTGCTTAGATTCTAAACGCTCAACCCGAAGACCTACAGCCCCCACAAACCCTAAAGCCTGTATAGGTCCTAAACACGAAGCCCCAAACCGTATAGAATCCTCTGCCCACAAACCGCTTCAGGTACTACCGCAGAATCGGGGATCAGGAGCGGCTGCAGAATGCCATGGAGTTCGCCAACAACCATCCGTACGCCGCCACGCACTACGAAAACTCCTGGCAGCAGCTCCGCTAAGCACATTGGGTTTAGGGTTTAAGGGTTTTAAGGGTTGAAGGGTTTTAGGGATTTGGGGTTTTTAGGGTTTAAGGTTTTAAGGGTTCAAGTGTTTAAGGGTTTAGTGGGTTTAGGGTTTAGGGTGAATATGAGCTGAGTCGAGAAGGCTAGCATTACTGCTGCCTCCAAACCCCTGGTAGGGACGGGCACGTACGACAGCGGCAGGCACATGTTGTTGGACAAGGTCTCCCTACACGAACCCTGAAGTCTTATATGATTTGCTCCATAAATAGGGTCTTGTCGTGGTGTAGGTTTAGGGCTTAGGATCAGACAGCGCCCTAAACCCTAAACCCTAAACCTTGAACCCTGAACCCTGAACCCTGAACCCTAAACCCTAAACCCTAGACCCACAAAAACCTCAGGACGCCCCGTACTTTCCATCCCGGCTACCGCGGCCAACCTTGGTGGGAGGCGGCGAGTGCTCGACCCTGTGTACACATACATATACATATACATATATATATATATATATATTTATATTTATATTTATTTATTTATTTATTTGTTTGTTTGTTTGTTTATTATTATTATATATATATATTTATTTATTTATTTATTTATTTGTTTATTTGTTTATTCATTTATCCATCTATCTATCGATCTATCTATCTATCTATATGGAGCAAATATATATACATATATATATATACATATGTATATATATATATATGTAGATATAGATTGTTATTATTGTTGTTATATATATGTACACATGTGTATATATATATATATATGTATATATAAGATAATAAACCTTAACCTTAAGGACCCCATGAATCCTAAAATGGGGTCATTTACCCTGTACTACTACAATCCCTACTAGAGTATAGGAACCATAAACCGTTTCAGGATTCATTTAGTCCTGAAGGAAAGCCGAAGCCCGGAACCCCTAAACCCATCACCCCTAACTCCAAACCCTAAGCGAACCTAAACCGCAGGGTACAACGTTTAGGGTTTGGGGTTTAGGGTTTAGGGTTTTGGGAGGCTCGGGGGACCTAGGGTTCAGGGGTGTACCCTTACAGCCTATGTAGCCTAAACTCGATGTACCCAAACCCTAGAATTCTAAAACCCTACCCGAAGACCCAAAACCCTGTACGATACCTCAAAAATCCCAAATTCGCACCTGACTCACTGCACCCTAAACCCTAAACCATAAACAACCCGAACCCTAAACCTCTTTTTTCTCCTGACTCACGGCAGGGTGATTCCTTCGAGCTGGTGAGGCGATTGGAGGCAGCCTGGCAGGACGAAACCACACGTGCACAGAGATTCGGCGGCAGACTTGAAATCTTACGTGCTGAGTGAGAAAGTGTACACTTTCTTGGGGCTTATGAACCTCAGCAACTAAGATATACATGGATATAGTCTAGGGTAGTGAATTCCTCCTTTGGGTAGGCTTGGGTAGGGTGGGTTCTGGGCTTCTATAGCATTGTGGGGACGGATCGACTCCGAGTCTAGAGCATCGGGACCAACTTGCAGGGGCATTGTTTCTCACGAAGTCTCGGGTGTGGGTTTAGAGTTTAGGGTTTAGGGTTTAGGGTTTAGGGTTTAGGGTTTAGGGTTTAGGGTTTAGGGCTTAGGGTTTAGGGTTTAGGGTTTAGGGTTTAGGGTCTTAGGGTTTCAGAGTTTTAGGGTTTAGGGTTTGGGGTGTAGGGTTTAGTTAGGATTTTGGCTTTGGGTTTAGGGTTGGGCTCGCATCTCTCAGGACGGTGACATGGGGAACCTCGACCCAGAAACCCTCAAACCCTGAACCCTATCCCTAAACCCTACACCTCAAACCCTGTAAGCTAAAGCTCCATGTACGAAGCTGAGGATCACGGAAGAGTTGGATGCTCTTCTCAGCAACTTGCCTTAGCCAATTGTTTGGGGGGTTCTTGAATGAAAGTTGGAAGAAGCAATTTCAAGCTTCTTGTTCCTTGCTTACCGGAGAAGTAAGGCAAGGGCGCGTTCGAGCGCATCTTCTCCCCTTCAGCACTGGTCGTGCCAGGGTCCGTGGACGAGGCTCTTTGTTTGGGTGGCTCGAGGGTGTAGGGGTAGTATTAAGGGTGCAGATCTTTAGGGCTTATTCGGGTCGGAATAATCACTTGTACTATTTGATTGTGGTCCCTACATGATTATGCTATAATGACCCCCAAGACCCTGTTCTAATTGTCAAGGCGCCTATATTAGGGTCCCTGCTGCGTTGGGGGGGGGGGTGGGGGGGGGGGTTGCAAGGGTTCATCTGACACCACTAGAAAGCTTCAGCCTGTTCTTGCGAGGCTATGCTTGACAAATGAAGGTTTCCGAAAATAGGGGTACCCTTTTCGGGGCCCTTGATGAGAGTTTGAATTATAAAAAGGAATTTCCCAATTTTGGGAAATTCCCAAATGGCGGCATCAAACTCTGATACCCCGCAAAGCTTGCAACAATACCGTCACCCTGAGATTCCGAGCCCTAAACCTCAAAAGCTGGATATTATTACTACTACTACTACTACTACTACTACTACTACTACTACTACTACTACTACTACTACTACTACGACTACGACTACGACTACGACTACGACTACGACTACGACTACGACTACTACTACTACGACGACTACTACTACGACTACTCTACTACTACTCTACCACTACCACTACCACTACCACTACCACTACCACTACCACTACCACTACCACTACCACTACCATTACCACTACTACCACTGCCACCCCTACCACCCCTACCACCCCTTCTCCCTATCTCCTCAGAGGACCGGAATGGTGCCGAGTGGTCTGAGTACCTGCTCTACGACCCGAAGAGCGTGAAGCTTGATGAGGCGAAGTGCGCTGGCATCCCAACCCTCGCTGCCCTGGTTCGCGACCCGGAGAACCCGGACACTTGACTTTGTGACATTGGGGTTTAGGGTTTAGGGTTTAGGGTTTAGGGTTTAGGGTTTAGGGTTTAGGGTTTAGGGTTTAGGGTTGCTATCTTGGTGTCGAAAAACCTCCCAACATGGCTTGTGTTGTTTCTCCTTGTCGCCCTCCACACGGTCCCCAGCCCCTGCCCCTGACACGACAAGTGTTGTTACTTTGCCGCACTTACAGCTTTTCTATGTGTATATTTATGTACAAATATCTACAATACGGGCCCTAAATGACACTAAAACTACAATTGCCTGAGCCGACAAAACCCCGAACGCTTCCAAAAACCAATCCTAGAGGCCCAAACGCCTGCACCGGACCCTTAAACGCCTCCAAAGCCCCCTAAACCGTCGCTCCCTAGAGCCCCAACCCCTAAATCCTAAACCCTAATCCCTAATCCTAAACAACAACTTATTGAAACCCTAAACCTCCACAAGTCCTAAGCCCCTCCGAACGGCAAGGCCTCGCCCCACCCCGACATCAACAAGTCCGCGGTGGTCAGCCTCCTTAGTCTCGACCCGGGAGCCCGGATCATGCCACACTGTGGGGCGCCGTGGGCTTTGATTTACAAGTTTTTTTGGAAGGGTGGTTCGGGTTTAGGGTTCAGGGTTCAAGGTTCAGGGTTCAGGGTTTAGGGTTGGAGGGTTTAGGGTTTTAAAGAGGGTGTATGTGTGTGTGTGTGTGCTTTTTTATGTTTTAGGGAGTTTATGGGGTTCATAGTTTTCAGGTTTGAGTTGGGTTAGTTCAATGTTTTTGTCTTAGCCTAGTTATGATCCCTTAGTATGGGCCCTTAAACGGGGACCCCTTCTGTAACCCCTTGTGTGCCCTATAAAACCCAAGGGCCCATACTTCAGAACCCGTTTGAAAGAGGTAAGGGACCACATTAACGGCCCATGTGACTAAACCCTAAACTCTAAACCCTAAACCCTCAACCCTCAACCCTAAACCCTCAACCCTAAACCCTCAACCCTAAACCCTAAACCCTAACCCCTAAACCCTACCCTTAGATTTTGGGAATGTGTCGGGAGAGCTTGCAATCAAGTTGCCTGGCTCCCTGACACGTACGTCGAGCTACACCCGCAGGACTGCAAGAGCCCATAGCCCTAAACCCGAAACCCTAAACCTCCAGCTTCAAGCCCCTGCAGCTCTGGAAGTGCCACGCCTCAAGGAAGATGGAGTTTTCCCCCAATTGATGTGGGGGGGGGGGGGGCTTCCGGCTTCCTGTCATAAGGAGAGTCGTATACTCTTTTGGGGAGGGTATATTTTAGGTTGACCGCTTTTCTCGGCAAAAAAACACCAAAACCCTAAACCCTAAGTCCTAAACCCTAAGCCCTTCTTCAGGTGACGAACCGTCAGTTGGTCATGCACTTCGCGTTGAAGGGCTCGGATGGAGTGGAGTTCACTGTGGCTGGGGAGACGAGGGGGTACGGTGGCGACGGGCACGCCATCGTGCTCCTTGCACTGTATAGGGTTTAGGGTTTAGGGTTTGGGGTTTAGGGTCCTGGGTTTAGGGCTTAGGGTTTAAGATTTAGGGTTTGCCGAGTCTAGGGTTTAGGATTCGGGACTCAGGTTTCAGTCGTTTGAAGGTTCTGAGTTTGGATGCTTCCGAAACGGAACTCTTGCAAACGGCCAAGGTTCGACGACAGCTTTGAGCACAGCGTGTTTCATGCGGGAAAGGATCGACGTTACATCCTCTTTGCCATGCTTCGACACCCGGACACACCGGAGGATGCTTAGTGCGATGGAGCAAAGACACGACGGTGGTCGATCAAGGGATGTGGGGGGCGGGGGTGTCACTTATAGGGGCGGTCCGGGGAAGTAACGGGATTGTACATCGTTTCTCACTGGTTGGCTTGCTCATGTAATGCAACACAAGGCGGGTGAAACCGCCCCCCCCCCCCCCCCCCCCCCCCCGTCATCCCAGAAGAGCATGCGGGTGGTTTCCTAAATTCAGGTCCCATTTTGGGTACAAATTATAAGGCGCGGCCCTTGAAAAGAAGGATCCCAAAAAGGGGGCCCTAATTTAGAGAACCACCTAAAACCCTAAACCCGAAACCCTAAACCCTAAACCCCCATGTCGAGTCTGTGCGTCAGCTGCTGGCCTGCCACGTGGCCACGCGGTGCAAGCAGCTGGACCAGCAGCAGCAGTCTCTCTTGGAGGCGTGGATTTGCCTGACAGAGGGTCTTTTTTTGTTTTTGGTGAGGGGGGAGGGGGAGGGAGGGGGGGAGGGGGGGCGGGGGTACTCCGTTTAGGGTTTTGGGTTGTAAGGTTTAGGGTTTTGGGCTTAGGGTTCAGGTTCAGGGTTTAGCGTTAAATGGACTACTGTAGAAGCCATGTAAGGAGGGCATATTCTCACACACAGACCCCCAATGTGTGTGAGCATGAAACGGCCATCTGTTTCTCTACTTTGGAGGGATTGATCCACCGGAAAGGCAGGAAGTGCTCACAACCCTAAGCCCTAAACCCTAAACCTAGATCTAATCATGACTAGCTTCAACATGTTCAAACGCCAAGCCGAGGTTTGCCAACTAAAACTTGCTCCCCCCATCAGATTGCACAGAGATTGGTGTGAGCTTGGACCTCCACATCCCGGCCCCGAAACCCAAAAGCCTAAACCCTGAACCCGAAACCCTAACCCTGAACCCTAAACCCTAAGCCCTAACCCCAACAGCCTAAACCCTGAACCCGAAACCCGAAACCGAAACCCCTGAACTAGACATTGAACCCCGTTTGGTGCGATGATGATGTTTTGAGGGGTTTGGTGTTTCGGGCTTTAGGGTTTAGGGTTTAGGGTTTAGTGTTCGATGTGGGTTGGGGTTTAGGGTTTGGCTCTACAGACTATAGTTCTCCTGGTGCTGTCCGACTCCCATGTCAGCTCAAAGCAAGCTGCCCGGACTAGATACAAGCTGGGCCCCTGTAAAGCCCTTATAAAGCCGTAGAAAACCACATATGCCCCCAAAAGGCCCATAAACCCTACATGAACCCTAAACCCTGAACCCTAAACCCTAAACCACACCCCTGAAGCCGTATAGCACAAACCCCTTCGCCACGATGAGTTCTTTCAGCCCAGGAGCTCAGAATGCCCCCTTGACAAGGGAATGCTCCTCTTAAAGTATGCTTGGGATCCTCACGCTCGAATTTATTTGGGTTTAGGGTTTAGGGTTTAGGGTTTAGGGTTCAGGGTTTAGGGTTTAGGGTTTAGGGTTCAAAACCTACATAAACCCTAAATTCAGAACCTACATAAACCCTAAACCCTTTAATTGGGGGCGGGGGGGTTGCATGTACTGGTGGAGTCTCGGGGAGGTGAACCGGTCGAACCTGGCCGAAATCAACCGGCTCCGTCAGACGGCGCCCCTTGCGAATCGGGGGTTTTTGAGGTTTCAGGGCTCAGGTGGCTGTGGAGGGGGTTTAGGGTTTAGGTTTAGGGCTTCTATTTTGTTTGTGTATTAGATATTATTGTTTTGTATATATATATATGTATAAAATATATATATATATATATATATTTATTTACTTATTTATTTGTTTATTTAGTTTGTATTTGTTTTTTTTGGGGGGGGGTTAGGGTGTAGGGTCTAGGGTTTAGGGTTATTCGTTGGGGGTTGGGGTTTAGTGATAGTACAGTGGAGCACTTATTGCGAGTACAGTTCAGCGTTAGGGGCGCGGTGGCTTCGGAGGGTGTAGGGTTTCGGGTTTAGGGTTTCGGGCTTAGGGTTTCGGGCTTAGGGTTTAGAGGGCTGGGGAGGTCTCCTGCGCACGAAGACACCAAGAGCTGACAAGACCAAAGCGATTTTTTTGGGCAGTTTAGCTGCTAAACCCTAAAGCCCAAACCCCAAACACCTAAAGCCCTGTGCCCCTAAACCCTAAACCCTTACTTAGCCTGAAACCCTAAAAGCCAGAAGCCTAAACAAACCCTAAAGCTAAAACCCTAAACCCCAACAACCAGAACCCTAAACCCTAAACCCTAAAAGCCAGAACCCTAAACCCTAAACGCTAAGCCCTAAAAGCCATACAGTCCCAGGCCCCTTTTTTCCCTTTTCTCAGGCGAAAAGTTCCCATACAAACCCTTTGAAGCGGAAAGGTGTCTAGGGTTAAGCGTTCAGGGTACTTGGGTCGAATGTGCGATCTTGGACTTGAGAGTTAAAGCATGAGGAGGCTTTGCGTTTAGGGTTTAGGGTTTAGGGTTTAGGTTTAGGGTTTTGGGGCTTGGGGTTTAGGGTTTAGGGTTTAAGGTTTGGGGTTTAGGGTTTGGGGTTTAGGGTGGTTTCTTTGCGCTCTAATTAAGAGTTTTTTCCCAACCTCGAGGTGCAGCAGCTCCACGGCAAGCTGGAGGCATGTGCTGGCTTTGGGGTTCAGGGTTTAGGGTTTGGGGTTTAGGGTGTTAGGGCTTAGGGTTTAGGGTTTTGGGTTTTGGGTTTAGGGTTTAGTTTAAACATAGCTAGGTTCAGGTTTTCAGGGTTTCGGGCCGTTTGGGCCTGTGCACCCCAGCACGGCAAACACGGGAAGCCCTTCATTGTAGCAAAAATGCACACAGCAAGCCCAACTGAATTGGGTATTTCCCCAAACAGGGGTTTAGGGTTTAGGGTTAGGATACCATTTTCGGAAACCCATGCACATTTGGGGGGAGGGCACCTGGCCAGTGTTTGTGGTTGGTACTGCATAAATTGCGGCGTAGGGTTCTTGTCAAGGTGGCTACCGTGGCCCTGTGGCCCCTTCAAGATGCATCCTGTAAATCCTAGACCTTAAGCCCTAACCACAATCTCTAAAGGGTTGTATGGGTTTGGTGGGTTGAGGTTGCTGAGGGCTCCTTGAACTCACCACCCAAGGCCCCCCCCCCCCCCCCCCAAAAAAAAAAAAAGAACACCCAACACCCCTCAATCAAAGAAAATTCACCTCCTTTTTTTAAGGGTCTCTCTTTAAATGGTTTAAGGATTTCAGGAAATATTCCTTATTGCTCTCCGGGCCCTAAAGCCCAACAAAAAAAACAAAAACAAACCCTAAACCCTAAACCCTAAACCCTAAACCCTAAACCCTAAACCCTAAACCCTAAACCCTAAACCCTAAACCCTAAACCCTAAACCCTAAACTCCTCCCCCCCGGTCCACACCCAAGTCTGGTCTCCGAACGGCGAAAGCCCCAACCCTGAACTCCAAGCTCAGGTGTGCTTGGGGTTTAGGGTTTCGGGTTTCGGGTTTAGGGTTTAGGGTTTAGGGTTTAGGGTTTAGGGTCTGTTTCCTCATAAATATTTCCTTATAAGGGCAATATAGGGATTGTTATCTTTTGTTTTTTTGGTGTCTTAGGCGAATAGTAGCTTAGGGCATAAGATTACATAGTAATAGTAGCTTAGAGCATAAGATTTGATAGTATCCCCATATGGTCCCTATATGTAATAGTACTCCAAGCCTATATTCTATTTAAGGGCCCCGATGTTAGGGCGCAATCTAGAGGTCTGAGAACTAGGGGGAAAAGGGGGGATGATATGTATTGACATATACATATACAGATAGGTACTACTTAGGCTCCTTTCGGGTTTAGAGCTTTCGTGTTTAGGGTTTCGGGTTCAGTGCTTAGTTGTTTTTGGGTGCAGGTTTTAGGATTTGTTTTTTTTTTTTTTTTTGGGGGGGGGGGTTGTAGGGTTTTGGGTTGTTTTGGGTGTAGGGTCTAGGGACTGAATTTGCTTTGGGGTTTTTGGGTGTAGGGTCTAAGGACTGTTTTTTTTTACAAGTGGCAGCCGAGGTGGCCGACACCCGCTCTGTGCAAAGCATGCAGAAGCAAGCAGAGGTGTTGGACAAGCTGAGGCAGCCGAGGGGGTGGAGGTTTAGGGTTTAGGGTTTACTGTTTAGGGTTTAGGGTTTAGGGTTCGATGTAGCGTGGGATTTAGGGTTTAGGGTTTTGGGGTTTGGGGTTTAGGGTTTGAGGTTTAGGGTTAGGGTTTGGTTGTGGGGCTGTAGAGGCTTCGGGCTTGCAGGCTGGGCGGTGCCAAATGGTCTGACGCGCAGTTTCTGCTGCCTGTAGCTTGATAGACATCTTCAGCAGAGGTTCACACGAAGGAAGCCTAATCTGAGAGACTGCAACCAGCAACTACTCATCTTATAGGGTTCTTCAGGGAGGCGCAAAGGGGGGTATGTAACCCAAGCTTCCCCAATGCTCCCCAGTACTCCCTAAGGCTCCCTAAGATTCCCTAAGGTTCCCCAACTACCTACCCCCCTTGAAACCCCCCTAAACCCTAAACCCTAAACCCTAAACCCTAAACCCTAAACCCTAAACCCTAAACCCTAAACCCTAAACCCTAAACCCTAAACCCCCCCTCCCTTTTTCAACCCTACAACACTTGGCTGACAGGGTCCCGACGTTTTGCTTCTCACGTGCTTCGGGGACTCAGGGTTGACGTTTGAGGGTTTCCGGTTTAGGGGTTTAAGGGCTGAGGGTTTAGGGTTTAGGGGTTTAGGGTTTAGGGTTTAGGGTTTAGGGTTTAGGGTTTAGGGTTTAGGGTTTAGGGTTTAGGGTTTAGGGTTTAGGGTTAGGGTTTAGGGAGCTGCAAGGCTCGTCTTTTCACCGTGAAGATCCTTCTTCCTGATTTCTCCATCGGCTCAGGGTTTAGGGCTTGCGTTTTTCGCTCACCGCTCAAAGCTGATATAGGGACCTACATAGTTAGAATAGTGTTTTGGGGGGTTACTATAGTATACTTATGGACCATAAGGGAATACTCTAAGAATCACACCCGAAACACCCCAAACCCAAGCACCCAAAACCCGAAGCTCTCTCGTCCAGGAGCCTTTGACGGACCAATGCGGCTGCATCGCTTCATGGGAGGAAGAAAATATCGCCAGTAGATGATGACAAACTGGTGACTAGTGAACATTTCTATAGCGTTTTAAATAATGACTCATATACGTGTATGTGTATGTATATGTGTATATACATAAATAAATAAATAAATATAAATATATATATATATATGAACATTTTTAATTACATGTATATATATATATATATATATATATACAGACGTGCGTGTACCTCTCTCTACGTTCTCCTAACAGTGCTTGCGCTCTGCCTCTTTCCTGATCGGATTTCCAAGCGTAACCGTGTTCATTGCTTTTTTATTTTTTGTTTTGGGGGGGGGTGTAGGGTTGTAGCACTTAACTCATCATCCGGTTTGACCATAGGTTTTGAGTTCTCGGACACCCCAGATTCCATAAGTTTCGTTTTAACTCTCAGTAGCTTGACGATGGGTTGTTAACGGAGGTTTTAGGGTTGGGGTTTGGGGTTTAGGGGTGTAGGGAAGCACAGGGGCCGCAATGAAGGCAACCATTTGCTTGCTAGGAAGAGGGGTTGAGGTTTACATCGTGTCTCCCCTTTGGGACAGGTTCCTTGCAGCATGCTGTTGTGTGTTCCGAGTGCTCATTCTCCATCAGAATTATTTGCTGGAGTTTGAAGATATCACCATTGGGTCTAATGCTAGTTTTTGAAGATAGTCGGACACTATGGTACGTGCGGACTGCGTCTCATCCGTAAGCCACAAAACCAGATCCGATCACTGAGCATGCAAACGCATGGCAACGCCGAACTGCCGAACTCCTACAGCCTAAGCCCTAAGACCACACGCAAGCTGCGGTATAGTCTGGGCAGTGCAGCAGAGGAGAGCTGTTACGAAAGGCAGCCATGGTTGTGTGCTGTGAGCGCACGGTTTCCTGTACGAATCATCCCTGCCCCCTGCGCCCATGCGCGATGGGGATGCCAGAGCCGGGGTCACAGCTAATTTAGGGGGGTCGGAAGAACTACCGATTTATATTATTCCCTTCTGGTTTGTATAAATATGCTATAATGACCCCCCCCCCCAAAAAAAAAAAATAAACTATTCTAATTATTAAGGCCCCTATTGTACGCGGGGCATTGTAGTCGCAGACTGGTGTCCCTCAAGTAGACGCTGGCCAGCTTCTGATCTGATATCTGGTTTTGCGACTAGAGATCTAATTGCTTAAGAACCCCCAACAAATGCAATACAACAATCCCCATATGGCCCTTGCAAGGAAGAATATGTTCTATTTTCTGAGGGGGGCCTTGAGCAAATAGTAGTAAAGCATCCAGAGCACATTTCCCAGCACATTTCTGGCCGGAGACCAAGAGCATCATGTCTTGTCAAACTTCCATATGGCCACTTCTCTAGCATATGGTCCCTTTTCCCCAGGGTTCTGAGTCGGGAATGGGGGAATGAGGGACCCTACAGCACTTAAAGGGGACCTATGGGGATATAAGGTCCTTATTATAAGGCGGCCCCCTGTTACTTAGGGTACCCCAAAAAGGGACCACAATTCAGAGATACTGACCATATCACTTCGGAGGCCTGAAGAGGATGCAGGCCTGCACCCCAACCCTAGACCCTAAACACCAAACACTAAACCCTAAACCTAAACCCCTAAACCTAAACCCCTAAACCCTAAACCCTAAACCCCCTAAACTCCCTAAACTCCCTAAACTCCCTGAACTCCCTGAACTCTCCCTAAACTCCCTAAACTCCCTAAACTCCCTAAACTCCCTAAACTCCCTAAACCCTAAACTCCCTAAACCCTAAAGATTGGGCATGCTGGGGGGCTTTGAGAAGAGCCGCTTTTGGCTGCCTTTGGCTCTCGGAGATACCTGCCGCTCAAGTATTCGCACTACCCTCGAGCCTGAGTCCTCTTCTTAGCCTTGGGTTGAGGGCTTAGGGGTTTGGGGTTTAGGGTTTAGGGTTTAGGGTTTAGGGTTTAGGGTTAGGGCCTGAACCAGTGAGAGGTGTCGTCGGCTGTAGGCTTTCAGCTGTGCAGCGAGGAGAGGACTCAAGCTAGGGAGCCATGAGGCCATCTCTGGCTGCTAGCAGTGCGCAACAGATTTGCGCCAGCCTCTTCGTCACGATCCACTGCATCTTGAACGTGAAAGCTACTTGATGTGCTTAGGAAGACGAGGGGCGTCGCTGTCAGGCGTTCCGATGACAACCTGCAATTGCCGACGCCTGAACCTCCCTACACCCTAAACCCTAAACCCTTAACCCTTAACCCTCAACCCTAAACCCTAAACCCTAAACCCTCAACCCTAGACCCTAACCCTGAGCCAACTAAGGATGTGGGCATCGAAGTCACAAAGTGGTTCCACACATGTATCAGGGCTGGTTTGAGGCAAGGGCCCTGCGACCCACAGGAGGTCCGCGTGAATGCGGCCATGGGGGTTTTGGTGGAGAGGATGCCTGTCATGTTAAGGGTTTAGGGTTTAGGGTTTAGGGTTTAGGGTTTAGGGTTTAGGGTTTGGGGTTTGGGGTTTGGGGTTTGGGGTTTAGGGTTTCTTTGGGCCCCTAAACCCAAAACCCTAGCAGGGGGTTCTCTCTGTGGGACTTCTAACGGCTCACACAATGATTCCTGGCTGGTCCCAACTTTTCAAGGGCCAGTTGGGCTGCTTGGCGGGTGTAGGGTTTTAGGCTTCAGGGTTTAGGGAGTTTGGGGTTTAGGGTACAGTAGAGGCTTCGCCACAAGTCCAGGAACTTCTTTTACGTGAGCAAGCTCGTGCAACATTGTGTGTTCTTGGCCGTCACCGTGCTGCTGCACGTCGAGGAAGACGGGCTCCTTGCTCTTTCGTCTCTATATCCCTCTTGGGAATGACTTTGTGATTTTGTTTATATAAACCCCAGGAGGAGATTAACAATACCATTTTTGTTAAGGTTCTTACGGGAGTAGAGGTCTGGTCTGATCTGGGTGGTGCACTCTGCTGTTGCACATGGCCGGCTGAAGATGTCAGTCGGCAGGATCAGGATGTACCTATATCCCCCTTGGGAGATTTTTTCCTATTTTTGTGTACATAAATACCCAAGAGGATATTGAAGATAGTATTTTTATTAAGGTTCTAAGGGGAGTATAGGTACACCTACCTCCATGTCCTGGTAAGCTGTGCCGAGTGCTGGGTGGCGCGGAACATGGCAACTCATGAAATGGCCATGTTCCAAACGCTGAATGCGCTGTGGCGTATGACCATGGTTGCTTGGTAGCCCAGTGGTACCCTTTACCCTTGTTTGGGTTCTGGGTTCCCTTATAATGTAACCAACCAAAAAGCGGGTGCCCTTACCAACCCTAAACCCGAAACCCTAAACCCTAAAGCCTAAACCCTAAACCCGAATATGGTTACTGGTGGGCTACTAAGGTTGTTTTATACATCGACCCCCGTGACCAGATCCCGGGTCAGCTTTTCATTTCAGTGGTCGACTCAATAATCCGAGTGGCGGCGCACGGCGTTGCCCCGGAAGTCCTGGCTTCTATATCCCCCTTGGGATTTTTTTTATTTTCGTTTATATAAAGCCCAAGAGGATAGTAAAAATATAGTTTTTATTAAGGTTCTAAGGGAAGTATAGGCCTACGTGTGCAATGAAGCCTGCATTTGGCTCGGCGCCGCAGTGCTCAGCGTCGCGCTGGACTACTACATGAGAGAGAGGCCAAGTGTGAGCTTAAGCTGGCTTTCTGCTTTCCCTTCCGCAGTAGTAGTATTTCATTCGCAATAAACACGGTTTCATCCCTAAACCCTAAACCCTAAACCCCAAACCCTAAACCCATTCCGGCTAAGGAAAGCTTGGCTGCGCAATTCCGGTCAGACGATGCCGAGGCGATGGTGGGTGGATTTCGGCGCATGCTTCGTGGGATCTGTGACGGTGAGATTCTGCTTCTTAGTAGCCCAGTGGTACCCTTTTGCCCCTTGTTTGTTTGTTTGGTAGTTCAAGGTTCCCTTATCAAGTAACCAACCACCCCCCCCCCCCAAAAAAAAAAAAAAAAAAAAAAAAAAGGTGCTCCTTTGTTAGAACATGGTTTTACTGGGCAACTAAGGCTGCAGTGGCGCAGGGTTCTAAGTTCTCTTACAAGGTAACCAACCCGCAAAAGGTTGCCCTTATTATAATATTTTAAGATGGCTACCCGGCTACCAAGGCTTAATGGCCAACTAAAGATCCAGGGCAGCGGCGCATGCTTCTTAGCAGCTGAATGAGTACACTTTACACCTTTTTGGCATACTACAATCCCCTATAGAACTGAAAGTGTACCCTAAACCCTAAACCCTAAACCCTAAACCCTGGGGGCCTAGGAACTCAGCAACTGAGGCTTGAACCACATCTTGTCGACCCACGGGGACTTCAACGACAAGTCATTCCTCGAGCTGCTGGTGGATTCCGAGCAGGAACTCCTTGGCTGTTCAGTAGTATACCTTTCTTTTCTTGGTAGCCCAGTGGGTTTTGGGTTTAGGGTTTAGGGAGTGGCACCCTTTACCCTTTTGTGGGTCCCTGATAAAGTAACCAACCCAAAAAAGGGTGCCCTTATTATAATGTGGTTACTGGGCTACTAAGTTTTTTTTTTTTTTTTGGAGGGGGGGGCGGGGGGGGGGGGGTAAGGGGTTCCTAATATTCGGTAGGTAGCCCAGAAAGTATGTACTCTATGGAGTCAAGAATTTCCCTATATTCGGTAGGTAGCCCAAACAGTATGTACTTCTTTTTCCCTGAGTCACTGAAAACCGAAGGAACATGACCGCTTCCATTCCTTCATTGCCGCTGAGAGGTCAGCCCTTTGTCGAGGGGTCCTACAAGAAGGGTCAAAAACTCTTTGGGGTCTAATTGGGGACCCTTATTGTTGGAAATGTCCATTGAACCCTAAACCCTAAGCCCTTAACCCCTAAATTTCAACCCTAAACCCTAAACAGGTGTGTGGAGCCAGACATGCAAAGTGGCATGCCGCCGTGCCTTCGCGTGTCATTGAAAGGCGGCGCCAACACGCGTGTCGGGGTCGACATCTTCCATGTATCGCTCCTTAGCCAGTAGGGTTTAGGGTTTAGGGTTTAGGGCTTAGGGCTTAGGGTTTAGGGTTTAGGGTTTAGGGTTTAGGGTTTAGGAGTAGTTGAATTTTAAACTTTTCGGGCTTCCTTTTTTAGTAGGAAGAGTCAAGTTTCACCACTTTTTTCCTTGGTTTTTGGCTACCTAAGGCTCTCCAACCTCTATGGCACGGGGGATTTGTTCCACCTCTTGGCCATGAGACGCTTGGTAGCTCGTTGATACCCTTTTCCCCTTTTCTTGGTTCAGGGTTTCCTTCTGAAGTAACCAACCCCAGAACGACTACCCCTATTATTATTACTCTTATTATTCTTATTATTATCATGATTATTATTACTATCATTATTGTTGCTGTTAGTTTTTTTAAATGGTTCCTGGGCTACCAAGGACAGGATAGCGAGCCGCAGCCTGTTCCGGACGCACAGGTTGAGGACATCCCGCGCAGGGCGATCAGCCAGGCCATGGCCAGGCAAATGAACGGATCCCACCGAGCTCCTCTATCCCCCTAGGGAATAATTTTCTATTTTTGTTTATATAACACCCAAGAGGACATTAAACACCGGATTTTTATTACGGTGCCATAGTGGGGTAGCCTTTTTTTTAAACGTCTTTAAGGGTACGTAAGCTCAATAAGGAACAAAAGCTTACATTATAAGTAGTATCCCAAGCATGAACTAGGCTCCTTCATGCGACTCTGGCACATCTGCATGCTCCATTCTGCAAGCATCCCCACATCTCGCCGAGATGATGTTCCTGATTGACGCCAGCAAGAAACACCAACATGTGCGCCAGGTCCATTTGAAGTATGAGGAAGTTTCAGACAGCACCGACATGCCAAGCCTTCGCAAGTTCATCCGGCCCACGGATTGGGAGTCGGTCCGATCCAAAGTCAAGCGATATGCCGAGGAGGCTTCCGCACATAGGGAGACAACGGAGCCGAAGTATCTGCGCCCAGGCCTATGCTTTCGGGTGCTGGACGATCCCCGGAAGTACATGTTCGCACGCGTGGCCAAGCTCTCTGCCCGTGCGGATAGCGGGCAGGGCCATGTCTGGCTTCTTGGTACGCTTTTGCAATTTAAGGTTGGGGGTTTAGGGTTTAGGGTTTGGGGTTTGGGGTTTCGGGTTTAGAGTTGTAAGGTCTCTTATATAAGCCACCGATTCCCCAGAAAAAGAGTACCCGTACTATGAGGTGCTTACTGGGTTCGACCGAGGCTTTACCTGACGGATTTCATGGCGCCGGAGTGCCGCGCCCCATCGGTTGATCTCGAGGGCATTTCTGAGGCGCAGGGCTGACAAGATGGCCCCGGGAGTTCTGTGCAGTGACCGGGCTTGCCTGGAAAGCCTTGCACCTTAAGCCCCCTAAGCCCTAAGCCCTAAACCCTAAACCCTAAACCCTAAACCCTAAACCCTAAACCCTTGTTTCTCGATCCTCTGCTGTGCAGAGGTTGTCCAGAGCCCAATAATTGGGCATAAAGGTCAGGGATGCACATCGGAAGGCGCAAGCGCACTTGCAGATTCTAGAATCATAGGGTTTAGGGTTTAGGTTTAGGGAAACCGAAACAGGGCCTACCTCTTTGGGGTTCCTAGAATAAGGATTATGATGTTTTGTGCCATGGCAAGCTTCATGATCCCCCCCTCCCCACCCCCCCACCCCCCCGAACTTCTGGCATGTTCATGCTCGATCGGATCGTTCAAGCGCAGTTCCTTCAACGGCGGGTTGAGGATCCCCCGTTCATCCTCGACAGACTTCCACGTGTGGGGCCTTGGCAGGCATTCTGTTTCAAGAGCACGGCGAAGCCGCTCGAACAGCGAGAAGCAAAAAGTAACAGGGAAGGCTGGGAAGTCAAAGGCGGAGGAGGGTTTAGGGTTTAGGGTGTAGGTTTAGGGTTTGGGGTTTAGGGTTTTGAGGTGCGTGCTAGTAGAGCATGAGCCGCAAATGCCACCAGCAGCAAGCATCAAGGACCACTGCAACTATTACTGCTACTACTATTTAAACAGCTTGCAGGCGTTTTCACATCTGCAGAAGAAGTTGCATCGATGCAGTCTGTACCCATTTTAGGAGTACATAGGGTTCTGGGCGCTAGGGTTTAGGGTTCTGGGCGCTGGGATTCAGGGTTTAGGGTGTAGGGCTTAACCTGCTTATAATTACTTTGTTTGTATTATTGTTACTGCTGCCACTTCTCGGAGTACTGTTGCTACTTCTTGTTGGTGGCTTGTATGACTGTTATTGCTACTACTATTATTGCTTTGATTACTTGTATTCCTTGTGTTTACGATTATGACTGTTTAACTTGTATTACGAGTTCTTCGCCGAGATCTTTTTCATTTCTTAGTCCTAATCTTACGGTACTTTTATGGTCCCTTGACAGGGCCCTTAATTCGGGAGCCCGATATGCCCTGTAGCCTTTTTTGCCCTTGGGCCTTCAGAACCCTCTAAAGAGGGATGCACCCTAGTAAGGAACCATGTATAACTTTCCTTGGGCCTGAGCCCCCTAGTTTCGCAAAATGCAAGCACCAGCCAGCACACGCGCACCGCGAGCGCCGCACCAAATGCCCGGCCAATAGTCGGCCAAAACCCTTCAAACGTTCCAGACACCAGTGCTATACACTTACTGTATATCCTAAAGCTTAAACCCTAAACCCCAAATCCCCAAGCCTGAAACCCTAAACGACAAGCCATTGTGGGCCGGAGTCCCCGGAGCAGCGAGTGCAGGGCGCAGCGGGTGTTCGCAAATGTTCCGGGTTTTGGTGTTTACGGGGTTTTAGGCTTTAGTGTTCAGGTCTTTCGGGTTTTAGTGTTTTAGGATTTAAGGTTTCGGGTTTTAGGGTTTTAGGGTTTAGGGTTTTGGGGTTGTGGTGCTTAAGGTCCGCCAACGTAGTCTTTGTTGCTGGGGTGCCCTGCGGATTATGCTGCTGGGGTGCCCTATGGATTATGG
>CAJNDS010000428.1:0-130000 GCA_905221605.1 Symbiodinium natans
TGTGTTGTGGGTGTGTGGGTGGGTGTGTGTTGTGTGTGTGTTGTGTGTGTGTGTGTGTTGTGTGTGTGTGTTGTGTGTGTTGTGTGTGTGTGTGTGTTGTGTGTGTTGTGTGTGTGTTGTGTGTGTGTTGTGTGTGTGTGTGTGTGTGTGGCTGTGTGTGTGGCTGTGTGTGTGTGTGTGTGGTTGTGTCTCTGTGTCTGTGTGTGTGTGTGTGGTTGTGTCTCTGTGTCTGTGTGTGTGTGTGTATCTGTGTATCTGTGTCTCTGTGTCTGTGTGTGTGTGTGTTTGTGTGAAACAACACTGGTGCAAGTCAACAACGTATGAGAGAACCTTTCAGAAATGCTCGGTGCCGCCGTGGCACAAAGCTGTCAGACCCCTCGCCATGATTGCTCAGAAGTGTTAATACGGGGCTTCGCCCTTGCAGAGTTGACTAAGCCGAAACTGCCGAGAACTTGCGTGGCTGTGATGCGGCTGGTCTGGGCTTCGGGTGACTTGACGGTCCATCTACTTGACTCAACTTGACTCATGCGGCACATAATAGTACATAACTTCATTGCTCGACCGTATGGGCTGCTGTGATCAGAAGGGTGGAGGAGAATACTCGCACTTGCCATGGTAACCTTGTCAAGAGCCAGCATGTGCCCTCGGACTGCAGGCCGTAAGAGAAGTTGCAACGCAGCTGCTGATGCCCCAAACTTTGGTGAATAGTTGATGGCCCACAGCATTTTGACACATGGACGATGCCGACAGACCTGGCTGAACAAACCCCGAGGACAATTAGCATAAGGAGAAGCTATGGCTTGTTGATACATGGGGATGTACAGACCTTGAAGCACCTCAAAACGGTAACCACAATAGCTCTGAAACCTCCACGTTCAAGGCACTGCAGAGAGAAAGTCCCAAATCTCGTCTCGGCCTTTTTGGATCGCCGCACAAGGCCGTCCTCTAAGACGCCACAATCACATTGCTGCGCTGGCAATATCGGTGCGTCAACATGAGGCCGGAACGGTCGGGGGGACGGGAACAGACGCTCAGCAAGCCCAGTAGCTCGTACCTCCAGCCGAACGTCCACTGCAACCCCCGTGTAAGCTCATAAATGACACACTTCACTTTACACAGGCTGTCGAAGATAAGTTAAACTTCGAGCACCTCGCAAGAAATGTCCCTGCGCAAGCCGCTGGATTGTTGGAAAACCCTACCTCTGCGTCTCCTACGAGGCCATAAGGCACCAAGCTTCGGAGCAAGGTTTCGACGCACCACGACTTCGTATGTATACCCCTTCAACGATCCAAAGCAACTTGGCAGGGAATCTGCCTTGGAGAAACTGCATGGAAACTGGGAAAGTCACGGAGCATCTCCCTTGGGCATCCTTCAACTCCTACAGTCCTGTGGCTTGGGATGCTGGTGGCCAGCAATGCTTCGGATTCGGGAAGTTGGGGTGCGTTTGCTCCTAACCCCGTTGGACGCGTGGTAGTGCTGCACATCCGGAGCCGACTTAGTTCGAGGCACGTCCTCGGGAGATGCTGACGATGCTAAGAAAATCAGCGGAGAAGTATTTTTTCGGAATGGTCAGCAGCCCGTTAAAAGGCTCGGAAGTCGTCCGCCAGTGCAGCTCGAGGTCGTCTTTTGTGGGGTTCGGAGGGCATTTCTGAAACCACAGCTTCGCTTCGCTTCGCTTCGCCTCTGAGCTGCAACTGATCATCTGATCATTCCTGAATTGGCTCCAAGGTGGGAGTGCGGCCACGGGCCCGCTTCTCGTGCGCGCCTGGCGGGAGTCTTCAAGAGTTTTCAAGCCTTGCTGGCCCCTTTCTCAAGTGAACCATTCAAGCCCTGCATCCCCGAAGGCTCCGAAGGCACCTTGGGAAGGGTGGAGGTCGATTTTGACGGGTCCCAGGGGCATCTGGGCGAGTGCCCAAAACAACACGAAGCTGCCTCTGCACGCAACAGACGTGTTCCAAAAAATTGGTCCAGACCCACAGCATCAGGATTTAGGGGGCTAGGGCTTGCCGGGCTTCTAGGAATCGGTATGGCCTCTCGGCACGTAACGTACACGTAACAGAAGCTCCACAATGCTATAAGCCCCTCTGAGCATGCGGACCATGGCCTGTCTGGCTGCGTGCAGCCGCTAGCAGCAAGGACGACCATTTCGTGGCAGCTCCTGCTTGCGCTGTTGGTGTTTGGGGAGCTTAGGGTTTAGGGTTTAGGGTTTAGGGTTTATGACTGTACTTATAACTGTACTTATAACCATATTAGGGCACTTAAGGGGCTTATAAGTGGGTTATAAGTACAGTGATCGTTGGTCGGATTTGGGTTGCCCTATATGGCCGAGGTCTGCTCTTGCAATGAAGCCCGCGATGGAGAGGAACCTTTTTTCGTTTCAGATCTCTAAAGTAGCACCCCCTTGGCCTTCCAGCCCAGAATGGCAGACTCAAATGAGACCTTGGTTTCTTCGTTGGATCCATTTTCTCCCACATAGCGCAGAAGGAAGCAAACGGTTTTTGCCACCCTAGAATACAAAGTTTCTCTGCTGCTGCTTGCGGTAGCGCCTTCACACTGCGCGCGGGAGAATCATGATTGTCGCTCGACATCGGCTGCTTCGTTAGTCTGTGCTGTGCTTGCAACTGCTTGCATTTGAAGGTCACTGCAAGAGCTGTGGTAGAGATCGGTCCCCAAGACTTGGTTTGCGGTTTGGAATGCGGGCCACTAGAAGCAGTCACGCAAGCCCAAGAAACCCAAGGCGCCTCCGCCTGGCGAGGCGCCCTTAAAACTTAGGAACCAAGAAGCTGGAGGAGGGGCAGGAGACTCAGCTCTGCGGCCAGCTTAACAATGATTCAAATGCCAGGACGAGGAACTGTAAGGACTCACGAGGATAGCAACCGCTTAAGACAAAGTGTTCCTCGAACCCATTCTCGCAAAAATGCAAACACCAAAGGTAGAAGGGGCTTGAAGGGGGGCTTGACAAGAGGCTTCAAAGGGGGCTTCAGAAGGGGGGGCCGGCCTCCCGAAGGAGGCTTCAAGGTGGGCTTTGTCGGTTTAGTCAAAGGAAGCTTCCGGAGCCTATAAAAAGCGTGCCCCTATCACATAAGATCGGGTCCCTTGGGTAAGGAGAGTATGTAAGTTTAGGTGTTTTTCAAGGAGAGGCTATGTAAGATCAGGTCGTGTGGGTAAGAAGAGTACGTAACCTTTGGTGTTTTTCAGGGAGAGGCTAAGAGCAGGCTGCCTGACTTCTAAGTTCTGGTGTTTTTTGGCAGATGCTGCATGGGTCTCCTGCACAGGTTTGTGCGGGCTTCAACACGGGCCTCCTACGGGGACCCTTGGCAACTTGCGGGCTGCTTACGTGCCACCTACGTGCCACTTACCACTTACGCGCCACTTACGGCCACTTACGTGCCGCTTACATGCCACTTACATGCCGCTTACGGGCCGCTCAGGCCCCTTGCGAACTTACGGGCCCCTCATGGGCCTTCGCGCCACTTACAAGCCTATATAGAGCCATTCGCGAGCCACTTACGGGCCTCTGGCTGCTTCGAGCCTTCTGCGGGCCTGGTCTTGGAGTTCGAGCGACGAGAGCTTGCGTGACGAATGCTGCGCCCGTTCGACTGACAAAACAACGGGGCCCTGACTAACCCTGGATCGGGTTGAATTCTCACGAGAGCTTACTCAAAGACAGGGTCGACGCAAAAACATGCTTACACAGGATAGCCAAGCCTCAGCCCTTTTTGACCTTACAAGCTTCTCATTTGCTCTTCCCCGAGACATCCCCTCACATGTGCCTCACATGCCACTCACCAGCCACTCACCGACCCAACCGCAACCTCTTATATGATAGGGGCACGCTTTTTATAGGCTCCTTACTGCACCTTTGATTTAGGGGTTTAGAGTTTAGGGTTTAGGGTTTAGGGTCTAGGGTCTAGGGTCTAGGGTCTAGGGTCTAGGGTCTAGGGTCTAGGGTCTAGGGTCTAGGGTCTAGGGTCTAGGGTCTAGGGTCTAGGGTTTAGGGTTTAGGGTTTAGGGTTTACAGTAGGGTTTAGGGTTTAGGGTTTAGGGGACCAGTCACCACTTCCTCTACTATTCTCTTGAATATTCATGAAAACAAAGGGTTTTAGAGCACCACGCCAATCTCTCTCCTCAAATATCGACGAATATTGCCCATGGTACCCACGTTGCCTGCGTTACCTATGTCTTACTCGCACCTCCTGATCGCATGCACCTGTCGGCAGTAATATGACGCGCGTCTAGCGGTGCAGTAAACTCTTCGACTCTTCGACGTCTGAACCTGGCAAAGCTCCTGCTTGTGCGGAAGCGGCGGAAGATGCCGATGCTTGTTGTGCTCCGGCAACACCTCAAATCGACCGTACTTTGGGTCGACTCCTTGGGGAGTTCCTTAGGATGCTTCCGCCCTGAAAGGATGTATCCTCGAAGAGACTACGAGGACAGGCGCGGGATCTCGGATGTCGGGTGGCTGAAGGATTGAGAATGGAGGGTTGAGGATTCGAAGCTTGGGCGGTTCAGGCCCCGCACACAGAATGTCCACCTCCTATACGCAAGCAAAACAAAACCCACAACCCTCAAAGCGAAGAAGCCGCCTCCAGCCTCTCATGTCTCACAGGAGGCCCATGCCCTGGTCAGCTTACACCAAAGAGAAACCCTAAACCCTCAACCCGAAACCCGAAACCCTAAACCCTGAACCCTAAAACCGCGCGACCGGTTTCGTGGATCTTAGAGAAGCTGAGGGAAACGCAGCCAAGGTGCCCTGCGCTGCAGGCTTTGCCTTGCCTTCCTTGAAGCCGGTGAGCTCCACTTTCAGAAGCAAAGACCTAGCAAGGGTCTACCACCCCTCCCCCCCCCCCACACTTTTACCTCAAATTCTCAAACAGTAGGCGAAAACCCACCTCGCACCACAATACCCAAACCAGAGCCACATAAACAATCCCTAACTTCGCCCCTTCTATACCCAACTTTCACCCATTCCATAACCTTAAACCGCATCCACCTGAACAATCCATAACCTTATCCATTCTATAACCTTCAACCAAACCCACCTAAAGAATCCGCAACCCATCCTACACCAAATATCCTAACCTGAACTGGGGTCAGCAGCCTCAAGACGGAGCCTGAAAATCAACCCCGGCTAGGCCCTGAGGGCTACGAGGGCGGTCTTGAGGGGCTCCAGGATCTCAACCCTTTGCAGTCAACAGGCTCGTCGCTCGCAGCGGGGTCCTGCTCGGAGAGGCTTTGGATTGAGAGTGATTGAGACCGCCATGAGCATCACGAACCATGAACTGTGAGATCAGTATAGAAAACCCATCAGCCGTACCGGCCGTACCCCACGGCCCTTCTGTTTGGATTTCAGCAGCTCTATAAGTTGGGGGTCCCTTTCGAGGGTCCTGTTTATAAGGTGCCGTGCTCTATATAGAGAACCAAGAAGGGACCCTGTTTTTGATCTAACTATCCATTCGGGGGATCACCCCCTGCTCCTCTCTGCCAGGAGATGCGTCGCCGGAATCCTCAAACTCGGAGAGCACGGTCGCCTTGCTTCTTTGGTGCTTCTCTTGGGGGCTTCGGGACGATTCCACTGCACATATTGAAAAACGATGCTCCTGATTGAATGAACTTCAACTTGTTGAGGCTGCCCAAGATTCCTGGCCCTGGAGGGCCCCCTCTGATGTGATCGAACTACTTGGACTGCAAGAACGGAAACCCCTTGAGAAGGCAAAGCGACAAAAAGAAGGGAAGCAGATGAGAGAGCTACTTCTCAGCTACTTCTCAGCTACTTCTCGGCTGCCTTCGCCGAGGTCGCACGCAGTCGGCGATTGCCCAAGCAGGGTAGCTTGACCTTTGCATGAAGAAGCACCTCTTTGCCTATTTGATTAACAGCACTTCGAAGGACGAAGGACTTTCACTTGTCTTGCGGAAGCGGTTCGAGGGAAGGGGCGGGGGTGGAGAGAAGGTTCTAGGTTGGGACCAAACACAACAGGAAATTCGGAAGTTTAGGGGGGGGGGGGCCGCCCGTCGAAGAGAAAAAGGGGCTCTCCCTGCCAGCCTTGCTAGCCTCCTCACGCATCGGGCAGCGAAGCCTCAACTTGGGCCCAGCAGCCGGGAAAGACTGCAACTCGCAGAAAGCGGCCTGCCTCAGCGGAGTTGGGTCAGTCTTGAACTTCTTGGGGAAGTTCATCAAATGAACTTCGGGCCCCCGAGGAAGCCGAGGAGTTTTCAAGTTTCTGGGGCACTTCGTAAAAAAGGCCTTTGGCTGTCAAGCTGAGTCTTCTTGAAGCTTCAAGGGCTTCAGAGCCGGCTCTACGTGATGGGCCAGTGCAGGAGCGCGGCTTGCTGAGGAGCAGGTTCGCGGAAGACTGAAGCGAAGAGATCAACGGCTGCCAGGCGCCCTGGGGGGCATTGGATTTCTTGAACTCGAAGTTTGCAGCCCTAGGCATCTTGGATTGGGATGATTCGGATGATTGGGATGATTGGGATGATTGGGGCGCATGTCTTGACTTTGATTTGCAGTGGCTCTAGATCTGCACCAGGACGGAAACCTCAAGGTGCTCGCCAAATTTTGACGGGTGCATCTTGTCAAGATGTCAAACCTGGGAGCTTCTGGTTCACGTGACCATCAGGGTGGCCACGGCTCGTCTTGCTGCACGGGGCACTAGGGTCTGCGGTAATGCTGTGGGGTTTGAGCATTAGACCTACCTACGACTTACGACCTACTTCTTCCTGAACTCAGCCCCTCAGAAGTCCAGAAAAAGCGGCACAAGACTGAACCAAAGCCACCCCCGACCCTCCCAGGCCTCGCCGACCAGGTCGCGAAGTAGCAAGCCTCTGAGTGTTTGTTTCTTCGTTCTGGTAACTTTGTGCTGACCGATGCTGACTTTCTTGCCATGCCGAGGTGCCATTGCCGGAGCATCGAAGCACCATCTGCCAAGGGATCGGCTTTGCGTTGGTCACGGTTTGTCTATGCTTTTAAAGGTCTTTCCAGTTCAGGGTTCTCCCCAGGTTAAGACTTCAGTTTTGTTGCCTGGTATATGAGAACTGCCCATGCCGATGATGAATTCGGTCTGAGAGGTGAGAAGATTGTGGTCTCAACTGTTCTCAGGCTCGGCACTCTTCGAGGCCCCTTCGATCAGCTGAGACCAGTCGTCGATCGCCTTGTATGCACGGCTTTGACGTTGCACCTTGGCATCTGCTGGCCCTGCTGGCATCTCCTGGCCCTGCTGGCCCTGCTGGCCCTGCTAGCCCTGCCTTCACATCCTTCACGCCCTTGGAGAAGCCCTTTGGCACCTGGCGCCGGAAGTGCATCTCCCCGCGAACCCGTCGTGGACAACGTGGCGCTGGCCGCGTCTCGAAAGACGGCCCAGAGCCAATCACGATGTTGCCCTGGTTGTGGTTGGTCTCCAGGCAGAGAGATTCGAAGTAGGTGAGGTTATCGAACTTCGGCCCCACGTCTGGGCGCTGGTAGGCGGCGTTCGCGAGTCGGCCCTCGAGCTTTTCCACCGGAAGGGTTCTTTGTCCTGTGGTCTCGATGAAGCCGAGTCCAGCAGCCCCTCGAACACCCAAATCTGTCTGAAGGGCTCGCATGCCCTGCACAGCCTCTTTGCCACGGGGCAGCATGCGGTCGTAGAGGGGCGCCATGTCCCTCCTGTTCGTCACGCAGCTGTCCGCGAGGTCCGCGTTGTAGCTCATCATTCGATGCAACGTGATCTCGCAAGCTGCTGGGTCATTGGTGTCATGATACTCCAGGGACCTCGGTGCCGGATTTGGCCTCGGCAGCTCGCGGTCGAAGTCGTTGACGAGGGTCATCCTCCGGCGGACGCAGTCCTTGGACGCAGAGGTGTCGAAGCGCACACCCCCTGGGAATCGCTTGGCATCTGCGTGCAGCACCGCCTGCAGTGCAAAGTGACCCAGCCGACCATCAGACAGAGCCCGGGGGAGGGCCCGCTCGAAGCCGACCCCGGAGGGGATCTTCCCACGCACGGCGCTGTAGTTCACGTCATACTTCCCGGGAGCCGCCACGTCATCCTCTTCTTGTCCGGGACGCCCGGGAATCTTTGCAAAGTCCCAGGCGGGTATCCGTTGCTTGTGATACGCCTTCAAATCCTGCTCGTAGAGGTCCTTTGCCGGCTCCGTCACACGATGGTATGTGAGCGCCGGAAAGCGCCCGACCTTCATCGAGTTGTACTGATCCCAGTTGGGCGTCTTGGCCAGGTAGCCTTCGGCAAGTTGCATGGCTCTCCTCTTCGACTCGTCGTCGCTGAATCTGAAGCCATCGTCGTCCTTCTCAACGTCGATGCCTGTGAGGTTAAACGTCCCTGGATTCCCGGGGCTTCGCGTGGGAGAGGCGCTGCCATCGCAGAGTGCCCGCGGCTCGCCAGAGCCGCCAGAGGGAGACAGTGACCTGCTTCGCTTCTGGAAATCTGGCACCTGCGGACTTCCCAGGACCATGTTGTACTGCACCTTGTACCAAGCGGGGTCCGGCCGCTGATCCGACTTCCAGCGGTTCAGCGCGCCAGGGCTCCGTGAGGCGGTAAACTTTGAGCTCCAGGGGCCCTCGTAGATGCCCAAAGAAGTAAAGGAGGATGTTTCCGAGCGTGGGATCCTCCTTGACTTCGGGGATTCCGGGGCCTCAGGCTGGATCGCCTGTATCGCCGACTTCTTGCCGGCCGCAATCTTCTGGCCCAACTTCTCTTGAATGGCTCTGGCGAGGTCACCTTGACTTTTTGAACCTCTTACCTCCTGGCTTGCCTGGCTTAGTTGGCTTAGTTGGCTTGCTCGGCTTGCTCGTATCGACTCCTCAGCCTTTGCACGCATCGCCATCTCAACTCGGTGCTGGCCCACGGTCTTCGTGAGGCGATTGCAGGACGTCTCTTGCTCAAGGCGCGTTGTCTTCCGCTTCCGTCGCACTCGCGGCGTCTCTTCGAAGACGACGTCATCGTGGAACTCACAGTGGGCCCGCAGGTTCGAGATTTCAAACTCGGTCTGCCGCGCAGTATTGGAGTACAGACCCTGGATAAGCGCCCCGTGGCGATCTTCCATGGCCGCCTGCGCTTGCTGCGCCATCTCGCCTCACAAAGGCCCAAGCTAAGCTGCCGTGGCCACTCGCCCCATGGAGAAGCGCTCGAGATGAAGGGGGAATCCACAAAGCTACATCCCCCGCTCCAGCGCACAACTGAGAAGCCAAAGCTGAAGCAGGCAAACAGGCGGTGCACCAAGCTGCCGCACAAAATCGAAAATTCTGAGAGAGCCGTCTAAATTTGAGGTGGGAAAACCGGGCACCTCCACATCTTGCACCGGCACCCCGTCTTGCAGCACGTCGATGGACAGCTGAAGGGAGTGAGGGTACATGACGCGCCCGACGGCCTCGGCATTCGCGCAGTTCCTTAAAGGGGGGGGGGGGGGGGAGGGGGGGGGGGGGGGGGGGGGGGGGCGAACAGGGAACTTTAAAGTGACCCGACTAGGGACCCCGCACAGGACCCACTCTACTCTCACCATACTGTGCCCCGTTGATGATCCTGCAAACGCTCGTGACACTCCGGAAGGCGAAGTGGCCCGCAATCCCCGAAACTCCTCCAGCGCGCGCTGAGTAACCTAAGGTTGGTGACCTGTAAATCTGAGGGGCCCACGGCTTCCATCATGAAAAAACACGAAAAAACACAAAAAAAGCACGAAGAAGCACGAGAAACGAAGCCACCCAAATCTGAAACCCTGGACGCCCCGGGGAGCCTCTGCCAGTTTGCTCGCTCCTTCTTTCCAAGTACCTGCGGGGGCGATTGCAAAGCGCGGAGAAGAGTGAAGTAGGAAATGCTGCGACATGAAAAAAAAACCAAGCAAAAAGTGGGAGAAAGTCAGAGGCCTGCAGAATCACTTCTGGAAGATGATGGAATCTCGGGCTCTGCTGTCCTGAGAGGAGGCTAAGGAGTTGAAGGCCCTTTTGGCAGGCCCCCTGAATCCTTCGGAGGCCACAGCTTTATCGCTTGAGCCGCTTGAGAACGTTTTGCTAGTGGCGTGCACCCGCGTGCAAGGTGCACGCAATCATTGTTATACTATGATTTGCAATAAGACCAGGCGATAAGACGAGAAGACTATAAGACTATAAGACTATCATACGATCATGCTATCATACTATCATACTGTCCTACACTACTCGAGTACCATATAATACGTACTATACTACCCTGTCATTGCAACAATATAATGTCATGAGATGCATGTCCCAATGCTGTAGACATCACCGCTTGTCTGCCAAGAAGCCTCGAGATCTCATCTGCTGCCCTGGCTGCATCTGAACGAAGCTTCGCAGGCTTCGAGTCCTGACTCTCAATAGGTTTAGGGTTTAGGGTTTAGGGTTTAGGGTCTAGGGTTTAGGGTTTAGGCTTTGGGGTTTAGGGTTCCCCGCTATACCGAAGTTACGCCGCACGTCGCAGGGCCTTAGACAGCCCTGAACCCCAAATGCGTGAAACCTGCAGCACTCGGCCTCCACGAAAGGTTCCGTTGTTTGTCGCAAGGGGTAGAGTGATGGCACGTGGCTCAATGTGAGCCGTGACAGGAGAACCCATTCTGCATCTACTCAGATTAGCCGACAGAACGGAAAGAAACTGAGGGACAAAGAAACCAAGATCTCAAACAAGGGACCCCAGTAAAAACTTGGCGACCAGCTTAGCAAGTGTGCATGTCAGCACATCCAACACAAGGACCAGCTCCAAGCAGTGACAAAACAGCACGGCACAGGGCCTCTTCAGTCGCCCCTCTCCAACTCTCACGCCGAGGCTGCAGAAGCAAGCAACTGATGACCTCGGCGACTCGGGCTGGCTTGAAGCGCAAACCAGCGGTGGCAAACAGCGCCTCACTTGAACTATATAACATGCTCTTCAAAGATCTTCAAAGAAGCCTGATCCGCTGTACCTTGCCTTAACGCCCGCCTGCCTCAAGGCCGTTACCGGTCAATCAGCTCTCGTTTCATGACCCTCTGTGTAGGATGGCAAGAAAAGCCGACTGATGCTCATGGCACGAACATGCACCGTGTCACATACCGGAACTGAAGCTGCTTAGAGCTCTAACAAAGAACCCTGAAATCACCTCCACAAAGCCTCAATCTCCAAACCCAGACCCTTAAAGCCTCAATGGCCCTGTTAAATCCTTTTAGGGCCCTGCAGGCCTCTGAAGCGGCCCACGTTAAGGCCCCGAAGGATCTCGCAGCTTTCTGAGTGTTTTTAGTCCAGTCGGGCATGCAAACGGGGTTCGAGGGCGGCATGGGTATGCACACCTTTGCTGGGCGTCTCCAAAATAGGCCTAGTTAGGGCCTAGTTTGAGCATCTAAGAGCTGGGCCGGGAACAGAGTCGTCTTGATCAGCATGTCATCCACCTGCTCACACTGCTCGGCTTGGGTTGAAGAGCCCAAGCATTCGGGGGCTTTTGCTTGAATGACGGCATGTGGTGAGCCCTGCTAGAGCGACACTTTAGGCAAATGTCAGCATTTTGGCGTTTACGGCAGATGCAGAGTTGCGGAGCCCACCTCATAGCCCCAAGAAATACCCTCAAATACGCGCAAACGCTGGTAAGCCTGAATATTTGGATAGCTTGACCGCAACTCGCAGAGAACGACGGACAAGTACGTGGCCTGAGCATGACGCGGAGGGGGGAGTTGCGCACGGCTTCGGTTAGTGGCAGCTTTGATCGGATTGAAACCTTCTTGCAGAGCCCGGTTCACAGTAGCAGCAGCAGCAGTCCCTTGTTGAAACAGCTGAGCCAAAGCCTGCAGCCCAAACAGTGCCAAACCAAGGGACACTAAACATCCCAATGTCTCGGAAGGCGCCAGCGATGAGGATTGACAGAAGCACCCCATGCCTGCATGCGGCATCATCTCTGGACCACTCTAATAAATTCAAATGTTCTTTTGAAGGCCTGTAGGAGCTTTGGAAACCTTCTGGAGCTGCTGCCGTGCACGGGGGGGCCTCAAAACGGAGGACCCTACCCTGCAATTTCGAGGCTGCGCAGTGCCTGCTGATCATGTCGCACTTGGTCGACCAGGCCTCCAGATCCGGGGGAGGGGGTTAGAGAAGAAAAGCGGGGGAGCCTTTCTCTCTGGAGTCTGCTTAGAAGCACGAAACATTGCAAGTCGAAGGCGGGATCCGGAACCCAACAGCCTACCGCTCCCCAAAAGAGGGCAAGGCCGCTTCGACTCTGGCCGAGGGAGGGCTCGAAGCAGGTTTAGTCGGTTTAGTGGCTCGGGTCATGCTTCTCGAAAACATGGCTGCCGGGCGACGGCGCTGGCCAGTGAGAGGTGGGCTGCCGTCGCAGCCTGAGAGAGGGTTTCTAGGAACCCCTCAAATGTCTTGCAGATGAAACGGCCCATTCTATTTCGGGATTCAGGAAAACGGGGATCGCTTCTGGGCCGGTACAGTATGCAGAAATGTGAATATGCCAGCCAGGTCTCCACCTGCCAGATGCCCAACGTCCGAACGACCAATGTCGAAAGCACGGCGCCTGCAAAGACAACGACCTGGTTCGGGAGCCGAGAGGTTCGACGGTCTACCCTGTTGTGAATGAAGCTGATGGGCAGTCTACGGACAATCTCAGCGGCTGAATCGACGCCTTGCGTGACTGTTGCTTACGATGAGGAAGGACTGCTAGTCATGGGATACACCCAACGTGTACTCTTCACGACTTCTGCACTTGGGCCTTTTCTAGGTATTGTTTGTTGGGCTCGGTGCTTGTAAAAAATCTCACACAAAAGCCCAAGGATTCCAGACCTCTTCAAGGGCCCCGAACCATATCCAGAGATCCCCCTCAAGCCCCCCCCCCCAAGACCCTCTCCCGCAAAACTTCAGCATGTGGCAGGAATACGGGAAGCTGATATAGCTGACGCCAGAGCATCCTTGGCTTCACTTCTACGACTACAAGTCTTTGGGGGGGACTCAGAGTCCAACCAGTCCAACAACACCCCCCAAGAGGCGCGGCCGCGCGACCCTTCTTCATCTGGTGTTTCTACTGGCATTCTATGTGGACTTACCTGGATGTCCGTAGGGGTTGAAGGGTAGGCGACTTGCACACGCTCATCATGCACCCACTTCCCCGAGCTCCTTTTAAAGGGGGAAAGGAAAGGATTCTGAAGGCCTCAACGGTCGGGTCTGAATCAAGGTCAGACTGCCAGTTTGGCCCTTACGCGGTACCTGCACTTGTTAGCTCTACCTCAGCCTCATGGATTCCAAGTCTCCTCTGGCCAAAGCAGCAAATAGCCAGTTCCCACCACGTAGGCCCCTGGACGGACTACTCTACCACTGACAACACGACTCTTGCTGTCAACGCGGGCCAACAGTCTATTGAGAACTCTCGGCTTTGGTTGTGACCCAAACTGACCTCAAGTAAACCCTCCGAGGTTCCCATTCGAAGCGGCCTTGCCTGGCCTGCAAGATGAAACAAAGTCCTGGGGGGGGGGGGGGGACGACTCTGAGCATGCTGGGGTTGGGTACTATAGAATCCCTTTGTTAGTACAGGGGGGAACTCCCAACAAAAATGTGTGAAATAAATCTATAGCTCCCGACGTAACCGGGAGCCAGAGAGCGAAAAGACTACGGTTTTGGGTTCAGGCGCTAGGGTGGATGTGTGTCTTGGTAACCTCCATCATACGCATCCCACAAGAATTGAACCAAGCAGGTACATCTCAGCTGTTCTCCCCATGTGGGGGTTTCCGACAATGGGGGGGGTACCCTTTTTGGGGGTCCCTTTAAGAGGATTCTATTCTATTTGGGGTGTCAACGGGGTGCCCCTATTTCGGGAAGTACCCACGTTTTCTTGTGGACGTCGAAGTTGACCCTGCGTGGAGATAAAAGCCGCGGGGCCTGAGCGAAGTCCGAGCCAAACCTCACCAACCCCCGCGTAGCCCAAGAGGGTTCAGGGATTTAGGATTTAGGGTTTAGGGTTTAGGGCTACTGAAATGTCTGCGGAGGGCGTGTAAGGCAGCGCGAGGAGGAAGGTCAGGTGATCCAGAGTCATGTCACCGGCTGCTGGTCTCCTCGAAACCCAAACCCTGAGCCCGTACAGTCAGAGTTGAGCTTGGCTTTCAGACACAAGGCTCTGCAGTAGACCGGGTCGTTGTGAAGATTCTGCAGTTTTTTGGGGGGGGGCGGAGGCTTGCCTAGCGGCTTCTAGCGTGTCGGGCGTTCAGGTGGCGAAGCTGTCATCACCTTTCTTTGGGTGAGATCATCGAATCGAACCGCAAGGGTTGGGGACCCTGAAGGCTCCCAGATGTCCAAGGCTTCACGTTAGCAACGCATCCGTGACCGACATGCCCTACAACTCAAACCCACCTACAAGACTCCGAGTAGTCCGAGCAGGTCGCTGATGAACATTCTGCAGCCGAGGCGCACGCGCACCCCCTTCTGATGGAGCTCACACCGCTCAAGACGGGTCGTGACTCTACAGATTCAGAAGCTGAGCTGTCGTGTACCAGTGTTCACTGAAGTTGCCCGAATTCTATGATACATTCTGGAACCTCAACATGGCCCTTGCGACTCTCTCTGCTCGTCTTGAGCTGCCAAGCAAGAGGTGGAAGCCATGGGAAGCCCTTCGCACACCACTTTCCGAAGGCGTCGGAAACGACGCCCGAGTCTTGAACCCTCTTGAGCCCCCCCAACTCAAAGACACAAGCCATACAAGCCATACAAGCCCTGGGAAGCATGCAGGAGTCCGGGAGCAAAAAAAACGCGGGGCCTTTTGGACTCGTTGGTACGTCTTGAACGGCATTGCGCAGCCATTGGCGCGCTGGAGTTCGTCCAAGACAGGAGTTGCTTCAGGCTTCCTCCACCACGACACATCACGACACAACTATGCTGGGGGCATGTAGGGTGCCGTGCAGGGTGTAGATCTGACATCTTTGAAGACGGTGTTCAACCAAGTTGTCGTCATGAAAGCTATCGAGATGTTCGGGCTGGTGCCTCATTCGCCTCCTGGACCGACTGCGCTCAGAGGTTACACCAAGGATCTGCTCTTCCAATCCTCCCACTTGCGGACGCGAGCGGGCTACGCAACAACACCACACCACCACAGACCGCCGTGCCACCAGCATGACATTGTACCTCCCGTTGAGGACCGCCATCACCCCACCTCGCAACCCTAAACCCTAAACCCTAAACCCTAAATCCTAAGCCCTAAACCCTAAACCCTAAACCCTAAACCCTAAACCCTAAACCCTAAACCCTAAACCCTAAACCCTAAACCCTACCTCACAGCACCCTCACAACAACTCAGTGTTCCTGCGCCTCAGTTCACCTCGCACACCCCCACTCCGCATAGCCCACCCACCACCACACCACCCGTTCACCCGCCTTCGTCCACGCGGAGCATCTGCAATCAGCGAAATCCAGCCGAACATCGGGGCTGCGCCCTAAACCCACGATCTAGTCCCGAAAAGCCAAAAGCCTGGTATGGCGTGGATCCTGCAGCAACTGCACTAAGGCAAACAAAAATTCTGAGACCTCTTCGAGGTTTCGGGAAGCCAAGGGTGCTGGGATGCTTTGGACACGAAGGCACCCCTGCGGGGGTTTGGGGCTGACTTTGCTGGGGGCGGGGAAGTTCTCATAGGATCCAACACCTTTTTGACACATTAAGACACGAAGTCCAGAACTCCGGAACAGCAGCTACCGATACCTAGCATTACCTACGACCTACTGTCTCCTGTGTGCTCTCTGCTGCGCCTCCTACCTACTACCGCCACCACGACTCATTGCCCAGTACTACCTATTACCTATACCTAGTACCTACTACCTACAGCCTACTGCCTACTACTCAACTACTCCTTCCCCTTCTACTTCATTTGCACCCCGGTGAAAGTATATCCATGAACATCCAGATAGGCATGCGCTTTCAAGGTGGTGGGCCATATTATCATATGTGGCTTACCATCATCTTCCGCCACGACTCCAAGCAACTGCGACACACTCCCCCCTCGAAGAGTGCAGGGCCCTAACCCTCGACCCCTCAACCCTAAGCCCCAAACCTTAAACCCAAAACCCTAAACCCTAAACCCTAAAGCCTAAACCCTAAACCCTAAACCCTGAACCCTAAACCCTAGCAGATTAAAGAAGCTTCCGCTTCACGCTGCCAAAGCTCGGCGGGCTCGCGCTCCGTCCCCAACACCCCAGGACAAGTAAAGGACCCGGGCAGGGCCAACCTTTCATGCCACTCTCGCAAGCTCGGCGAAAGTCTATTCTTTGGGGCTTGCACAGCCTAGGCCATACGCACTACCACTTGCACTTGGCAGGTTTCTCCTTTGCTAGTTGCATCCTGCATGGTTTTAAGGTCTGCAACAAAAGCTGCCATTCATTTTGATGACTATCGTCTGCTTGCACTGTCTACATCGCCCCAAAGAACACGAACTTCAAGCAATTTACACAACGTACGTAAACATGTACTCTGACCGAGATGCTGAGAACAAGGAGCCTGCAGAAAAAGCTAGACCCAAACCTCGGCCCCTAAACCATAAACTTGGAGCCCTCAGCCAGAAAAATCTGAACTCTAAACCTAAAGTGCAATCCCTAAGCCACAAACTATACCCTGAACCTAGAGCCACACTGTAAACCTAAACCCTAAAGATAAACCCTAAACCATCTAAGCAAGATGAACTAAGCCCCAAACCGTCTAAGCAAGATGAACTAAGCCCCAATTTTAAATCCTAAGCAGGGGGGGAACAGAGCAAACCGTTCTACGCCTCGCCAAGCCCTGGAAATCAGTTCCTACCTCCTATCTCCTCTTAGAAACGGCATCACATGATGCAAACCAAACAGAATACTAAGCCTCAAGCCTACAGGCAAGGGGGGAGGAGATGGGAGAAGCCCTCATGTGCAGCATGTTCGGCAAGCCGAGGTGGCGAGGCTAAAAATTCGCGGAATTTAAAAGACGGGGCTTCCTTGGAGCTTCTTTGGCCCGTAGACCTTCGTGACCCGAAACCCCAAAGCAAAGACAGCCGTGCACGACAGGAGCAACCGAACGTGAGCCGGTATCCTCTGCTTCTCTTCTGTCAAGCCTGGTTCATCTGTTTTTTGGGCTCCCTTACCTAGGCCTACATCGTGAAGTAGAGCGGATGACAGTCTTGATTCTTAGTAAATGGTCACGCCGTCGCGGGCTAGGTGCAGGCTGCGGTCTGCCGACCTAAGAGGTCACCAGATCCGCCCTCCAGGCTCCTCACTTGGAAGAGGCTGACAGCCCATCTTGCTGTTTGCCATCTTTCTGCTTGGCATGCCATTGCTTGCCAGCATGCCATGGTTGGCCAGAATGCTGCTGGCCAGCATGCAGCTGCTGCCCAGCTTGCGGCTGAGCCAGGTCAGAGGGTCCTCAACTCATCGTCTTTGGCTTCAGGAGTTCAGGTGAGATCATGTGTGCGCATGCGTGCGCATGTGTGTGGGGGGGGGGGGGGGGGGCGTAGAGACTCGGGCACCCCTTGGGCTTCATAATGTTGTCAGCAACCCTGAGATCGCAGATGCGCTCCAGAGCAAAGCGCTCCACGACGCAGCAGGCATGCACCGTACTTGCACCATGAAGCTGCTCCGACAAAGAAGCCAAGCCCTCCATTTACTTGCAGCCCCATAGCCCCAAAAGAGAAGTTCTTCTGAGCTCTCCAAGGCCTCAAGTCTGACCCCCGAAGAAGCCCAGAGAAGAGTTTGGGCTCTCGAGCTGAGCTTCGAAAGTCTTAGAGGGCTCTCTAAGTTCTAAGTGAAGGTTGAATGTGAGAGCGAGACGAGGCGCTGCAGGGCGGGGCGATGTAGCGAAGCCTCGGTCTCGGCAAGTTTTGCAGAGCCCCCCCAAGATGAACCTTCGAGACTGGGGGAGCTTTAGAAGCTTTTTGGGCTCACGGAAGAGCTCTACTATTCCGTGCTTTCTGTGACCTGCAGGGCTACAGGCTTCGATTCATGGGCAGCTCGGACAAGGGGAACAAAACGAAGGTCTGCCTTCTGCAACATGTCCTGAGCCCACACCTGTAGTCATTGATGTACAAGGAATCTGCTCTCCAGGAAGGAAGCAGCCATTTGCAGACCCCCAATCTCAGGGGCTTTTGACAAAGCCTCAGAACCTCAAAAGCCCACCAAGCTGGCTCATGAAAACCGACTGTCGGAAGGCCTTGAGATTCCCTGATTCGCTTTGCATCCGAGACTTACAGTAAGTGTACCAGTGCCCTGGACCCCCGTCACCCTCCTCGGCGGCCTAAAAAGCCTCAAAAAAACACCCTCTTAGGGCCCTCAACCCCAGCACACCAACCCCGTGACACGCCCCAATGCCGTCATCGTGGCTTCTTCCACGCCTCCGCGTTCATGCCACGCTCCTGGTGCCAACAGAGGATCTGGGCTAGCAGAGCAGGTAGACACCGACACCGAGAGAGGGAGAGCAGAGACAGAGGAAGAGTGAGAGCCAGCAAGCGAGAGCAGGGTTTGGAGCCGCTGTAAATCCTACATGCCATGAGACCAGGTGAAAAAGTAGGATAATCGCACCAGGACGATGAAACCCTAACCTCCCCCACCCCTCATGCAAAAACAAGAATCCGCAGACCTGTCCGCTTTCCCCCATTCTTTCATCATAGCCACAATCATGCATCATCAGATCCATGATACTGTCCCGTCATCTGCATGTACGACTTTAGTGTTCGTACCTATTTGGAAAGAGGAAGCAGGAAAAACTCACATCGCAGATCGCAGAGATGCTCTGGGTTAAGCCTCATAGCTTGCAAGCCCGCTCAAACAACCCCAGGTGGTGCACTCCAAAACGCCCCAAATGCCCAACAGCCTCCCTTGCAGGACTGCAACGGGGCTACATGGTGAAGAAAGAAATCAGAAACCTCAAGACCTCAAGTCAGTGCAATCGCCAGCCTTGAGCACACAGACCGGCTCACTTTCCAGGGTCGTGGGAGCAGTGCCCTCCGTCACTGCGAACCACCTCCGGAGGCTGCATCTTGGGGGCATCTTGGGTACTCTCCCCGCTGCACAAGACGCCCCGTGCTGCGGAGATGTGGGCATCTGGGGCCACACACCACACAACACTCAGGTAGAATTGCAGTGCAGGGAATCGGAAACTTCGTCTCTTGATGCACACGATTGCACACGACAAGCCGACACGTCCCCCATGGCGGATGGACACAGGTGTAGTTGGCGCGAGAGTGTCCTGCGTTACCCTCGGCGTGGGGCCTGCCAACACGTTTGCAATAGGCATCGGCACCAGTGTTGGGGGACCACGCCTTATTGGGCCACCCTTGTCTCTGGCAGCTCCCATGTAAGATATGTAAGGAAACAACAAACATTATGTTTTGCATGGGAGGTGGTCTTAGGGGGAGGAGGAGGGGGGGGGGGGGGGTACCACAAGTATTCTGCACACGCGTGCAAGTTTTGGACATCCTGGACGGCACAGGCGGACCACAGAAGTGAGCAGGAGAACCGGGAGCCCTAGGCCACATGGGGGTCGCTGAAGCTGAAGCGCAGCCCAATCGCGAGAAGAGACAGCGCAAACAGATTGTATTGGTGTTTTTTGTCCCGTTTCGGAGATGGTGGGTTCCAAGCGTCTGTGCCGCTTCTGGAGCTGACAGCGGCAGTTCTGCTTCGTTGACAGGCTTGACTGCTTCAACTTACCACATGTTCTAGGTATACGAGTTGCTATTTTTTACACGGTCTCGTTGGAGCCTTAGTTTATGCGTCTGTTGTCCAGGAAGAATTCTATTCTTATGGACGGGCTTCCATGCCAGCAATTCCGAGAATACCCTGACCCCCCCCGGGTTCCTCAAAGAAACGAGCAAATCTACTACCTTCTACTACCTTGGGGGGGATTCCCCGGGCCTCTTCGGCTCTTCGGCATGGCTACCAGAGGGAACTACATGGAACTACCAAGACCGGCCATCTTCAGGGTTTTGGGCCCTCCCTTTCCATGAGCATGGGAGGGACTTGTTGAAGGAACACTGTTACATGCCTTGCATGGGCTGCTAGATGCCGACACATCGACTCTGTGCACCGTGCCTGACCATCAGGGCACGAACATGCAAGGATGTGGGATGTAGACGCGTTGCGGTTTTAAGCTGCCTGAGGCTTCCATGGCGCAGGGTTCCAAGAAAGGTCTCAGCAGGCCCCAAGACAAGGATAAGGTTTCGGATGCACCTTCGTGAGTCGTCCTCGAAGCTTGCCTCGACTCTACTGCAAGTCTTGGAATGACAGCTTCCGCGTTTTCGGTCTCAGAAGGTGCAGGCCTTGAAGCCCTCCGTCACGTCGTGATCGGTCGGAGGGCGGGCATTCGATTATAGCCCCTTCGCACATGTGTTCCTGCTATTGCCATATTCCCCTCACAGCACAGGGTCCCAACAAAAACAAGGAGAATACTCTTCTAACAGAAAGGCCCGAAAGACCACTGACATGCGGGGCCTCTCGGCGTCATCCTTGACCAGGGATTTCGCGTCGATGCACTGCGTGGGCATGTTGCCCTGGCTGAAAGATGTCGGGAGTTAAGCGGGGGGGGGGGGGGGACAGAGAGCACAGCGAGCCCACTTTGGCCGATCTCCCGACGTGGGGCGTTTAGCGCGCTTCTTGTTTGCTTCGGGGGTGGGGGGGGGGGGGGGGGTTGCCTCTTAGGACCTCTCCTCAGGCTCTGTAGGGCAAGTTGTCATGCCTGATTGCACACACGGTGACAGGCGGATTTGCCTCCTGGGCCAGATGCAAGATGGAGCCGTTGAAGGCCGTCCTAGGAGTTGGGATTGGTTGGGGCTTACCTGCAGCGACCGGGTGCTCCAGATATCGAATCATTTTTTCACCAGCACAGCCCCGAACCCAGGATCTGCGGGGCTGCGAGGTCAAATGAGTTGCACAGTTGCACGTACGCATCGGTTGGGCCGACTCAAAAAACACCTCGGAACTGCCTCAGGGGTGGACAGCCTTTCACTTAAGTTCTCAGGTTCTCAGAGTTAAGTCAAGGGGCAGCTTGAATGGCAGAGTGCAGCCATTGGCGATGTGGTCGTTGGCCAAGAGACGCACAATGCCAACGCCCTCGTTCAGGGTTTATTCACGTCACGAGCTCCCCATGAAACTTAAACCAGACTTAAACTGTGCGGCAAGTGTCGTTGCTGCAGCTACAACCAGCTTGTCTCGTGTTTCTGGGCATCCAGAATACAGAACTTCAGTGCCTTGGGAGCTTTTCTAAAAGCAAAAGGCTTCGTCCCAAACCAGACGGGGGAAAAAAAAAAAAAAAACGGGTCTTGGCGGGCAGCCTCAACGTTCTCGAAACCGCATAACAGCAAGCTGGCCCTGCTCTGGACCATGGACCGGCAGAGGGCACCACACGGCACTCTTCAAGATGCGGGACGCTGAGGAAATCGAGGAAAGGGGGGGGGCAGGGGGGGCAGGGGGGGAGTCTGTTCGAGAAATCTTCTCAGGTCGCTGCCACCGTGGCGTTCTTCGCCGAGGGATTGCCTTGGCTGCTCTTTGTCTTCCACGAGGCGCGGTGCCAATCCGAGGGCCCATGTGGGGCCTCTACTGCAACAAGAGGCCAATTTTTCGGAAGCCCACACAGCCCTCAGCAAGGCGCTGTGGCTGCGCTTCGAGCAGTACTTCCAGAGACTCTGGTTGACGCGGTTGAACTCATTGCCTCAGCCCATGAGCTGCTCGAGCTGTTTTTAGGTGATTTGGGTGTTGGATGGGGGCAAGTGGCGTGTCTGGCGTGTCTCTAGTTGTCTTAAACATTTCGCGCCTCTGTGCTCTGCATGTCGACAACCGAAGTGTTGACACTTCTGCACTGCAAGCACCGGAGGACTGAACCTTGCCCGCTGTGCCGGACTTTCAGTATCTACGGTTCCGTGCGGTGTATTCGAGACCTCTGCACTTTCGCCGGGGAAATTCCAAAACAATGTCACCGGCAGCGAAGTGGCCGGTGAGGTTCATGGTCAGGTTGAGCATGAGGAATTCCTGGGCTCCCAAGGTCTTTCCTGACCCCCAGCTCGAGGGCCTGAAGGTTTCAAAATCTTCGGGGCTCGAGGTCACTGGACGTGAGAAAACTCAGTTGCTTACTCCTCTGAATACTCCTCTCAGCAACAGTGTACCTTGCCGACGCACGCAGCGGACTCAACAACTTCAAGGGGAAGAAGGTGGCTCCTGGACTGCTCCTAGGCTCGGAAAAAGGATTCTGTGAATCCGAAACTCCTGAAACTCCCGGACCTCCTGAAGCCTCGATGGACAGGAGGCGTACTGGTCCCTGTTCTGGGACAAGAAATGATCGTAGGAGGCACCTGGACTGGGCTCTTTGGCTCGGTGCTTCGGGCGAAGCCCCAAGAATCTCCCTGAAGGCCGAAGACCTCCGAAACATTGCCCCTCATGCTGCAAGGCCCCGCCTTTCACCGAGCAGTGCAGTGGTCCGGCCTGGTCATTTCGTGCTGCAGGCACATGTGACGAGTTGGGGTCAAGAAAGCTGCAGGAAGCCCCAAAACCCCAAGACCAGCATCAGCAATGCGGACATCCCAACCCCCAGAGTCTCCGCATGGTGCCTGGAGCAAGGCCCCGACAGGCCTCGATCTTATCGAAAGAGCCTACGTCCACCGAAACACGCTGAATCTCACACCCTGAGAAGTCACTGAAGTCAACGTACCAACAATAGTACTAAAATAGGAATAGTAGGAAGAATAGAATAGGAATAGTAGGAAGAATAGAACTTCATATGAATCATAGGAGTATAGGACGTCATATGAATCATAGGAATGATAGGAATCACAGCCTTGGTTCCGCAGAGGCCCTGGAAGGCTGCCTTGACTCTGTGCAGAAGGCTCCTGGGTTTAGGGTTTAGGGTTTTGGGTTTCGGGTTTAGGGCTTGGGGTTTAGGGCTTGGGGTTTAGGGCTTGGGGTTTAGGGTTTAGGGTTTAGGGTTTAAGGTTTAGGGTTTGGGGTTTAGGGTTTGGGGTTTAGGGTTTAGGGTTTAGGGTTTAGGGTTTAGGGTTTAGGGTTGGGCATTGTATTTGCGTTAGGCTTTGGGGGAGGGGGGGGGGGGGGGGAGGGGGGGGCTTTGAGGATTTTGGGGCTTTTCACGCAGGCAAGAGGAAGCCAGCCGGCTTTGCTTCTTCAAGAGGGTGGGGACTCGGGGAGCAGCCCAAGCTCTTGCTGCCAGAGGTGCTCGGCGGAGAAGAAGGCCCCCGGGCCCTGCGTAATGAACCTTGACAAAGGGGTTTAGGGCTTAGGGCTTAGGGCTTAGGGTTTAGGGTTTAGGGTTTAGGGCTTAGGGTTTAGGGTTTAGGGTTTAGGGTTTAGGGTTTAGGGTTTAGGGTTTAGGGTTTAGGGTTTAGGGTTTAGGGTTTAGGGTTTAGGGGGGATGGGTTGGGGGAGTTTACGGGGGGGGGGAGGAAAGCTCGACAAAAAACCATGGTGGTTCTGACACTACGACACGTGCGTCGTGGTTGCTTGCCATGGGTCGCCAACGCATCGTGGCTGGGACTTTGACAGCGTATCAGAAACATGGGCGGTCAAGGAAATCGGGTGAGTCGCATGTGGTGCCGATCGTAACGATGAGGAGTCTGGTGCAGATTTCGTCAAACTTTAACCTGCAGCCTTCTAGCCAAAAAGCGTAGCAGAACGGTTCTGGTGTCCCTGTTGACGCCTGTTCTTTTTACCACATCCGAAACAAGTCCAAGATAGGACAGAGTTCTGTGAAAGCAAGGATGGCTCTTGGAGCGTGTGCGTGCACGAATGCTCTAAGGGCACGTCCCCCTTTGTGCAGCCGAAAGCGCTCCAAGAGGGGCATCGGATTGCTTGCGGTGTCGAGCATGTAGGACCTGCACAGTGGCCATGGGCTTCCTCCGGTTTCAGCGCGAAAATGTCCCAACTGAGCATTTTCCTAGCGCTCTTCAAGCGAAGGCTGGGCTTTGCGCTCGGGTTCTCGGGCTTTGGAGGACTTAGGAGCCCCCTAGAGCCTGTGGTACTCGCCATAGAGTGCCCGGAGCCAGGAGTTGTAGTCGCGCTGCATGATGAACACCCGCACATTCCAGCCCTTCCTCGGGTGTCTCCAAGCAGATGTTGCCACAGCTCGCGTTGAAAGCCCTCAAGCTAGAGAACCTCCTTGAGGTGTTGACCAAAGCTGGTGCTGCCAGACAAGGCGTTTGCGAGCACTCCTCCTTCACGATGCATGCTTGATACCATGCCATGGAATTTGGGCTTCCGAAGTGAACCCCGAGTTTCACTGTTTAACCCTGCACTCTGCACCGTTTGAAGCCCTGAACCCGAACTAACAAGGGGTCCAAGATGCAGCTGCTGCAGGAAAAGCTTCCAAACCTGAGCTGTGCTTCGACGATTCGAAGCCGGAATCCGCAGAAAAGACTCAGGGAGAGAGAAAGAGAGAGTGAATCAAAGTCTGACGCACGCAAAGCCTGACGCATCGGGATGGCTGCGGCCACCAGGGCGAAAAAATAAAACTGCAGCCACCCACAATGGCTTATACACAGCTTTGGGGGGGGGGGGGCTTCATTGGCTGAGAAACGATGACACCAAATCCGAGAAGTTTCGGCCAAGTCGCAGGCAACGCTGCCTCTGTAAACAGCTCGGATGAAATCCTGGAGGCTTTCTGGGGGCCCCCCCCCACCCCCAGAATACCCATTAAATGTTTTCCATCAGGGGCTCGGTGGTCTCGAAACTCCGACCCCTATCGCTTTGATAGTGCTACCCCGAGCACCCCGCCGATTTCCTGCGCCCCCCCGAATACATTTCCGGGGCCTGTGGGTAATGTATTGGGGGGGTGTACACCCCGCCCCCCCCCCCCCCCCCCCCCCGAATACATTAGTTGGGGCTGGGTCTCTCTGTGGGGTGTGTCTGCCTTCTACGACTCTAGGCTTGCCTTAAGGGAGGGGAGGGCCCATTGCAACCCATTGCAAGCTGCAAAGAGAGCCTCAGAAGCTGAGCTCGTGACACGGCCTTGCAAGGCTTGCCCTTGTGATGCGCTTCCTGCAACTGAGTGGGTGCATACGGATGCATAGCAGTGAGGAGGGGAGAGGAGGGGTGAGGAGGGGAGAGGAGGGGCAGAGGAGGGGGAGAGGAGGGGGTTAGGAGGGGGGGATGGGAAGGGAGAGGAGGGAAGAGGAGGGGGTGAGAGGCGGCACCTCGCACTTCTGCAGCATGGCCCAAGTCTCGTTGAAGGTCTCCTCGTTGTGCCAGTCGTAGGCTTCCTGCTTCAGAGCGCCAATTCTTTAGGGCTGAAGGGCGTTGTGAGGGGTTGAGGGGAGCCCATGCCGGGCTTTCTTGGTCTGGGGGCTTCAGGGGGGTTTAAGGCTGGTTTTTGGCCGCCGGTCGCTTCAGCTGCAGCCCATTCACTCAGGAGGTATAATCATATAATCGGTCAAATTTTCTATCTTTCAAAAGACCGGACACTGACAGAGATCAGGGTTGCGTGCACCCAGGATGGCTTGGGACGCAATGCTCCATCGCCCACTGCACCCTGCCCCAGAAATCTCAACCAACGTCTACAAAGCCTACAATGCCCTGCAATAAAAGACGCAGCATTTGAATAACCGAGACAAGGAAGAAACAAAACACGTGCATTGTTAGTTGCCTAGACTTGCTCGACAAGAAACGAGGCAAAACCTGACACCAAGCGGTGAGAAGAACTGCTGTTTCATCCACCTCTCCTCACCAAGTATGCAATGGACATAAATACGCGTCGCATGTATCTGTGCATTGTTTGAATATGGTTATCCTTTTGGCATTTTTCTGATGATTGTATCAATGCTTGTATTCATGTCTACATACCTTTGCACAAACAGGTGCATATGCGTTGTGATCCTTACTGCAAAGCGAACCGCGTGTGCGTGTGTGTGTGTGTGTGTGTAAATACGGATGTAGATGCAGATCTATGAACATGATACAAGTACATAAACTCAACTTCGGTCCCACGCCGGTCCTTGAAGCGGGGGACTGGGCTCTTCGCAAGCTCAGAAAGGTGCACCAGGAAGTTGTGGTTCGCGATGGCTTCTGAGTTCTCAAGGGGCTTCAAGGTTCGAAACATCTAAGGAGTTTAAGCGTCAGTTCTCCTTCCAGGCAGAATCCTGGGACTCCAGCTAGGCATGTACTTCCCTCACAAGCGCAACAAGTCGTCCAAGCCTCGCTCAGCAATTCCCAACCCCGTGTTCGTGCCAGGGCCTGCGGCTCTGCCCCCCGAACCTTGCCCCACAGATGCTCCCCAGATGCTCCCCTTGCAGCTGAGCCACTTTCCTTCTTGCTGACCAAGGAAGTGATGCCAAAGTGCTCCGCCCAGGTCTGGCATTTCTTCAAGGCAAACCTAAGCAAATGGCGCGTGGGCTGGTCTACGCTAGTGCGGAATTGAGGATTACCCCAGGCCAACATCGAAGCATGTGAAAGCCTTCCCTGAAGCAAAGACGAATGGAAGTTGGCAGGTGCAGCGCGTGCGCCCACCACAGTCCTAGAGTATACCTGTGGAGACCAAAACCAAAGGCGAAACAAGCCACCATGAGCTTCTGAAGATCCATCCTAGCGTCAAACAACCAACGGATGAAGTCTAATCCTGTAAGCCGCCGTCTCAAACTCACGACCTGCAACGCATCCTTGCAGAACAACCCGAGCACAGTCTTCTGCCACAGGGGCTGGGTAGCCGTGGTTCCAGTCTTGTGGACGCCGGCCTCAGCATGCACCCCAAAAAGTGCCAGTCTTGATGCAGCCCAAATTGAGTCCACTCGCGCAGCCACCGCACGCTGACCCCTACTACGACCCCTCCGGCAACAGGGACATCATCTCGGGCTCGGGCATGGATGACAAGAAGGGGGGCCGCCTGAACCTGAGCCTTTCAGGGCTCAGCGGCTTCGAGGCTTAGAGAGTGCCCTTATTTTAGGACCTGGAGTGCTTCAGGGCGGCCGAAAATCAAGCTGATCATCAAAAACTGATGGCCATGGTGATGGAAACATCTAGGAACCTACGGCGGTTACGAGCTCGGCTCCGACGAGTGGAGCTATGAAAAACTACTTCCCGTGCTACGGGACGCCTCCACAAGTCCCATTCAGACCAGATGGGCAAACAAAGCATCGCCGTTCCGAACTGAACCTTCCCCCTGATCGTGACCAATGGCGGTCCCTTTTTGGAAAAGTCTCAAATCTTCTCAGAAAGAAGGCACCCCAAGGCCGTCGCCTCAGACGCCTGGAACTCCGACTTGACTTCGTCGCCTCCATAGCGCTTGATTCTCACTTCGGGACCGCCAGCCATATCCTAAAATCAAGTCTTTGGCGTGCTGTACAGATCCTCTGGGAGACACTCCTGTGATTCTCTGGTGCCCACCCGCTACACCTCTAAACTCGCAGCATTGCAAACTTGAGCTCTCCAAGTGAAATGACACCACAGGGCCCTTCTGCACACACACACACACACACACACACACACACACAAAGAGAGAGAGAGAGAGAGAGGCCGCTTGAAGACTTGTGAACAATTGTGACACGAAAAGAAGCGAAGAAAAGATGATAGCACTTAGCGGACTTGGCGGGCTCGAGGCACAAACCCTACACACCTGAACCGCTCCCTAACCACCACGGGCCGACTTCCAGAAGCCCTGACCCTGCCAAGGGCTTTGACGCGAACCCCCAAACTCAGGGAGAAACGCGGGGAGAGAGCTTCCGCCGCTTCCGCGCTTCCCCAACTTTGCCGCGGACCTTCCAAGGAGATGCGCTGCAGCAGCGAAGATTCCTCACCTACGCGCGGGAGAAACGGTTGGGGAGGTTGGAGCAAGACATGGAGAAAAAGAACCCTTCAAAACTTGACTTATACATACTTGTGCATTTTATTTTTGATTCATTTATTTACACCTACTTGTTTTCATTGACTCACTGATTTAAGTTGTCCGGGCCTAGGCCCTTGGAGCAGCTGGAAGCGGAAGCCGCCGCCAGCAAGGAGAGCGCTGCGAGCCTCAAGGGCATGGCCTTGGACTGCACGGTCAGGGCCATAAGGAAGGGGTTTAGGGTTTAGGGTTTAGGGTTTAGGGTTTAGGGTTTAGGGTTTAGGGTTTAGGGTTTAGGGCTTCGGGCTTCGGGTTTAGGGAAGAAAGAGCCCTCAGCTCGGGGCTGTACATTCTTCTGAGCATGCTGCCTGGCTTTGGGGGAACCCACACATTTTCCTGAACACCTCCGGCACACAAAACACCAGCCAGCCTGGGCCCCGAGCGAGATACGGGGCCCTCCTCTGCGTATGGATGTGCGGTCTCTCAGAGCTGAAAGACAGCGGCAATGCGTGCGGGGTGGGAATGGGGTTGGAGGCTCGGGGTTTGAGGGCCTCTTCGGACCTGTCGGAAAAGTTCGCGATAGGGTTTCGCTCCAGCTTGGTCAAGGCTGATGGCTGGATTGCGGCGGTGGTCAAACTGCTCACTTCGTCGCCTTCATCGCCTGCGTTGTCTTCAAGGTTGCAGCTCATGTAGAGCAAGGTTGCAACAGGTAATGCCATCAAGGATGTACGCGTGTGTTAAAATACAAATGGCTCCGGCGTGCTGCATGCTGTCTACTAAATCTACTGTATCATCGCCTTCATGGCTTTCATCACCTAGAGTATGACCTGATCGCGCCAAAGCCGCTGCCGGCATGCAGGAAAGCGCATGCCCCCCCCTGCGGTACCCGAATCGGCCGACCCCAGCTGTTCTCCGGCATGGCTGATGCTAGATCCGATCGACATCGTTCCGGCTGGTCGGACTTTTTTTGCTTCCTGCGACAGCCAGGTCAGCTTCTCGCAGCATCGGACCGCGAGCCTCGGGCATGTCTGGGCGGTGAGGGTTTTGGCTTCTTTAAGGGCCCCCTTATAGGGGGGCCTATAAAGGACTTTCTGGAAGTCAGGATTTTTCCCAGATGCACGCCCAATTTAACGCATTCCGCTTCTGCTCGCTCTCGCCTTCTCTCTCTCTCTCCTTCTCTCTCTCCTTCTCTCTCTCCTTCTCTCTCTCCTGCTCTCTCTCCTGCTCTCTCTCCGTTTCTCTCTCTCTCTCTCTCTCTCTCTCTCTCTCTCTCTCTCTCTCACCCCATCGGCTCAATTGCATGTGCTCCCCAAGCCACCTGGGCTTTTTAGGGCATGGCTTTGGCTATGTTCCTGGCAACTCAAAAGTGCAACAACTTCAAGAAGGGGCGTGTGTAGGGCAACTGGTAGTAGATGGAAGCCTCCAGTGGCACAGATGCTGGACCATAGAAAGCATCACAGTCTGCACATTCCAGCGTCGGCTTTCGGGCTCCGATTTCCCTGTCAACACAAGGTTGGGAAAAGGGTTTAGTATACCCTAAACCCTAAACCCTAAACCCTAAACCCTAAACCCTGGGGTTTCATGACCAACGAGCCCAGGAACCCTCCATCGATGTAGTGCACACTCAAGGCTCGCCTCTCGGACTCCTGGGCAGCCATTGGGGTTTAGGGTTTAGGGTTTAGGGTTTAGGGTTTAGGGTTTAGGGTTTAGGGTTTAGGGTTTAGGGTTTAGGGTTTAGGGTTTAGGGTTTAGGGTTTAGGCGCAAAACTCTGGGGCGTTCTTTTGCCTTGTGAAGAATGATGGACCATCTTCTCCCTCTTTCCGAGGATTCGAGAGCTCGAGTTTGCGGGTTTGCTTGGCGGCTGCCGGAGGGCCATATTATAATTAGATTATTATTACTATGATTATCATTATTATTATTGTTATTATTATTTTTGTATGATTATTACTATTCTTGTTATGACTATCAATAATGTTGTTATTATTATTACTAGTATCAGTGCTACTGTTGTGATTATCACCATTTTTATTTTGATAAGGTCATGGACTAGGAACCCCAGGCAACCGGTAGCCAATGGCTCCTGCCGCCAGTTCCCTGCCCTCCGACGCTTGCACGCCGCCATGGCTTGCGGGGCGTTGTTTAGGGTGTCGGGTTAAGGGTTTAGGGTTTAGGGTTTAGGTTTAGGGTTTTGGGTCGATGCCCTGAAGGCTCCAACAGCAGCGTCCGGAACAAACTCGACAGCCTTGCCGCACTTCAATGCCTACGGATGACACGACAGATTGATGCACCGCTGCTTGGCAATGTGGCGGAGCATATGGCGCAACAAACACCATGCGTCGAACGAATGAACTTGCCAGACACGCAACCCAAGCGTTGGAGATGCAAGGCGCTTCCAATTTTCAGGGCAGCATGAGTTCAGGGCCTCGAGCGGGATGCTCAGCAGATGCTTTTCGACTCCAAGCCGCTAGTCGCACACGAAGCGGGTCTGTGCGCAACTCTCATCGAGAGTCCATTCTAACGCCCCTGAAACCTAAAACCTAAGCGTCTCTCCTCACAAAGCTGGCTCCGGAAGCTTTGGCGGCGCCTTCTTCGGAATTTCCTGGCCACGGGCGATCCACTCAGCTAAGCTTAGGGACTCGGGCTTGGGGGTCGATCGCGCAACTGTGGCACCCAGATCACTGCCCACACTTGAGTTTTCAACTAGTCTTCACCATGCGATAGACTGAGAGGCCCTCAAGAGGGCGACATCCCGGAAGGTCGCCCAAACCACGCCAAACCTACACCACGGCAAACCTCCGGAAGCACAAAGACCGCCGGTGCACGCCCTGGGAGCCTGAGCCTGAAGCTGCGGCGGAGGGGCCTTGCGGTTCCTGGGCTCAGGGCAGCGAACCTCGTCGAACCTCAAGAACCTGCCACATCCTCAAGCCCGACCTTCACCAGACAGAGTGACAAACGGGTGTTTTGGGCTACCGGGCGGCTGTGGTGGCCCCCCCGGTGGCGGCGCTTTCTTGGACACTGGGGCCTCGGACTATGCGCAGGCCCCTAAAAGACCTCAAGCCGACCCCCGCGCTAAAACCCCAATGACTCATGACTCATCGACTTTTTCGCCACATACAGTAAGCACTCTGGGACTCGCTTGGGGGGGGGTGGCTTTCAGCACGTGTAGTGTCTACATATGTTGGATTCTTGTGTTGTCATTTTCGAACTCTTGTTGTTTTTTTCAAAAAACATGCAAAGTATCAGCTTAAATGCCTGGTACAAATCCACGATTACCTGATATTATAAAAGCGATTATGTATGCCGCATACACAAATGGTATACTTAATAAATTGAGTGGAGAGAAGCTATCTCGATTTATTCTCATGCATAAAAAAGTGGAATGAAAAGTTCTGAATTATCAGAACAAAAATTAAAAGAATTTGAATCTATTTTGGTTAAAAATACAATTTCACGAATATTTTGTCGAAAAAATGTTTGGAATTTAGATAAAGCTGCTATAGAGAATATTAAAATTTTTGAAATTGTTTCAAAATCAGACATGCAGACATAACTCAGAAGTGTGACAAGTAATGCCGCGTGTGTCGAAGGTGCGCATGTAAGGCTAGACAAACAACACAAAAACTCAAACATATCCATCTCTCTACCTCAGCAGAAACTGAGGTCTAACAGCGCAGGAGGCCCAAATGTGTGTTTTGTATATTATTGTGATATGGTAGTACATTGATTGTATTGCACTGTATTGTATTGTATTGTATTGTATTGTAGTGTATTGTCTTGTATTGTCTTGTCTTGTATTGTTCTGCATTGTACTGTTTTGTATCGTGTTGTATTGTATTGCTTTGTACTGTATTGCATTGCATTAGTTTTATTCGTAGCGTAGCGTACTGTATCATATTGCATGATATTCTTGCAATATTGTCTTATGATGTGTCGCACTATATCGTTATCTCGTTCCCAGGTCTTGGAATGGGCTCCCGGGCCTGCGTGGGAGGTGGCGCCTCTTTTCAAGCAGAAGGGAAGCTGCAAACGGGCTTAGGGCTGAGGATGTAGGGTTTAGGGTTTTTGGGGTTATATGTCCACATGAGGAGATCGGGACAGGTTGGGAACTTCGGGACATATGGGGGACCGGGGGTCGGCCTCATGGCCAACACATCCAAATGAAATGTCTGCCAGCCCTGCAAGGTGCTCTAACCGTGTTGTCACTGGTTCCATCAGGTTTCTCAGCACCCGGTGCTTGATTCAGAGCACCAAGGTGCAAGCTGCTTTGCGTGATGGGTTCAGGACTTCATCCCCGCCCAGGAAAGTGCCGGTCCGTGCCTCTGCCCCGGGCGGGGGAGCCTCTCAGTGAGTTGGCAAAAGAAAACTGGTTCAGGGCTCAGGGGGTTTCAGGGAGGGCGTGGGCCATATGACACACTTATGTTCCGATGATCCGAGGAGATTTAACAAACAAAGACCGCAGAGGGGCCCTCCCTCCCTTCACTGTGCGGGGGCTGGTGCATCCGAATTCCGACACCAAAACTCCGACTCTCCAATGATCGGCCTTGAAGCTGGCGGTGGAGGCCTGCAAGGAGCTCTAAGATCTGCCAGAAGCCCCCATGCCGCACCCAAGAAATTCGATCAGCCAGGGTGACCATCTGTTAAGTTGCGCCGTCCCTGCTACACTTGCACTATGGCTTCTGCATGACACGCATGTGAATGTGTTCAGTTGCAGCTCTCTTCAGGATAACTTCTTGCCTGGAAGGGCGCCTGATCTTGGCCGCTCCATGGCTGATACCTGGGCAGTCGCACCAGGCATTCCACGGTTTGCTGACGTTGGAGTTCCAGCGACGTTGTGTCAGTGCTAGGGCTCAGGGGGCCGGAAAAAGACCAGGACCTGAGTTTAAAGAGGCATGCCTGATCTGTTTCATCCCAAAGAAGAGCCGCAGCCTGGCCCTGCAAGCTGCAACACAAGAAACCTGGACCTCCCCCCCGCCCCGCCAAGCATGCTCGGCACGCCAAGGAGCGTTGGGTGGAGACTTGGAGGAGGGGCCTCTCAGATGCACCATCTTGGACACTTGTTTTGGCCGTTTGGGCTTGCAGGATTTGGCTGGCAGGATTTGGGGCGGAGGGCTGGAGAATAAAAAATGAGTTTTTATGGTTTTTCGTCTCAAGCTGCCACTTCACTTCTCAAGCTTCCCCTAAAGGCCTTGACGGTGGGGTTTCTCGCGGCCACCGCCCCCAACTCCTTGCATGGCTGGGACACAGAGGGGAAATGGGCTCGGGATGCTTCGGGCATCTTCGGGCCACGCAGCCGGCCCCCCCTTCTGCGCGATGCTTGCTCTACGTCGGCTAGCTCCGCCGCATCGCCGAAGGCCGAATGCCGCAAGATTCATTCGCTTGCAAACCATGCCCCGACTTGTCACCTCACTGTACGACAACAAGGAACAACAGAAGGAAAAGAACACAACAGAAGGAAAAGAACCAGCTGCTCGCCTTCGTCAGCTCAGGCGCCGCCGCAGCGGGCATCGGAGGATGCTTCGCCGCTGCGGGCGCCGCAGCGGGCGCCGCAGCGGGCGCCGCAGCGGGCGCCGCAAAGGGCGCCGCAAAGGGCGCCGCTGCGGGCGCCGCAGCGGGCGCCGCAGCGGGCATCGGGGCGGGCGTCGGGGCCGTAGCCTGGGCCTGGCGCTTGAGATCCATATGCTTCGGGGTTTCCAGAAAGATTGGGACACGGATTCAACATGCTGAAACATTGCGCACTGCTACTTGAGTGCAGACCCGTACTTGACCATCCACCCAGTCGACCCGCTTGGGAGCCTGCCCCCAAAACAACTTGCAGTCGCCACTGCGCGAACCGATCAATGAAACCGAACCCACTCAGGGAACGTACCCTACTTGTACCCTCCAGCACTTCCTTTTGTGCCCCTTCTCCTGCCTGAGTCTCTTGTTGACCGAAATCCCACGGAGCGCCCTCCGGAAGCTTCATCGGGAAAGCCGGGGGGCGAGCGTCCTGCATCCCCCGAAGACCTCCTTTTTAAGTCCTTCAAAAAATAAGGAACACATCATCGAAATCTGCAACTCCACGATAGGGCGTTGTGACTTTAATCAGTGGGTAAAGTACGCATGAGTGGAGGGAAGGTACCCTTTGAGGGTCAGAGGGAGTTGAAAAGAGCGCCGCGGCGCAGATTTTTGAACAATAGCATGTGCTCTGGATGCCCTTCATGCCGAAAACCCAATGCGCCGCAGAACAAAATAGTCACAAGACCCTGACAAGAGAATGAGGAAACAACGATCCCCTATAACACTCCTGCGGCGTCAGGTTCGGCTGGCACTTCACAGCCTGCAAGGAGTGGAGGAAGTTGAGGGATTTACGAGTTCTCCTCACTGAGGTCTTCTCAAACCCCCCAAGCCTCAGGCCTAAACCCGCACAAAGATGCCGAACATTCCTACGAACATTCGAACATACCCAAACCGAACCTCAACACGAGAAAAGCCGAAACCGCCTGAATCCATTCAGGAGCCTCGAGGATGGCAAGGGCCTGACGCATAGTCTCCTGCGCCTGGGGACAGGGGCTTCTCTTAAGTCTCACCAAAAAGTGTTTGGCAGCGCACTCTCGCAAGCCGACGTAGACTTGCATGATCCGCATACTAGTAGGAAATCACTGTGGAGACCGTGCGAAAGAAAGAGAGAGAGAGAGAGAGAGGGAGGGAGGGAGGGAGGGAGAGGGAGAGACAGAGGGAGAGAGAGAGAGTGTGAAGCATTGGGACCCAACAACGATACAAACCTCCGCGAAGGCTCAGGAGGCTTGGGAGTTCAGGAAGAGTAGAAGAGGCAACCAGCGTCCTGGCGATTGGCCTCCTGCGCTTGCTGCTTCTCTTCCTCGGTTCAGGAAACTCAGTTGGACAGCTGTGTGGGCCGTCTAGAAGTCTAGCACGGGGTGTGTCTTCAGCTGACTTCTGATCAGAAGCCTCTGTGAGATCGGCATTCTGTCCACTGCGCCCAATGAAGCCTTCGCTCTTCAGTCTCCGGCCTCCACTTGTCGCCGTTCTGCAGCTAGGTGCTCCTGCTTGGAGACTCTCTTGTCGGGGCTCCCAGCTCGGAGGAATGGTACACCTACGAGACCGCGCATTCCCCAAGAACATCCCAAAGCCTGCGACGGACCGGCACAACCACCCAAGCGCCTCTTCGCTCGCAATGACAGCGAGCAGGTGATTAAAGGCCTCCACGAGTGCTGAAGCTCCACTAGACGCTGGTGGACGTCGACTCTTTGGGCGGGCTTCGTCATTCTAGGCCCGGCAACACAGATCCCCCCCGCGCTTGCATCCGACCACTAGGAGCTTCACCCGAACCAACCCTCGTGACAAAACATGCACATCTGACGCTTCGTATCCACCAGACGTTCTAGAGCCCGTTCTGAGCATTCGTTTCAATCAACTTGCACACAATGGCTTGTGGCCAGCAACCAGAATCTCATAATCCCATACATGAAGGCTTACTGATGTTGACCAAACGTTCAGCTTCACACAAAAACACACCTCCTCGCGGGAGCATATTGAACTGCATTTTCTCAGGGAGCGGTTGTCGAATGACATCAAACAGGTAAGTCGCGAGGCATGTCACTTCCCGGTGAGCTTTCCTAGTCTTCATCTTGTCGCATTGCTCATGTTCAAGGGAGTCTTATAAGAGGGCAATTCTACAAAATAATGGCTTGTCGCATGCATCAGCTTGATTTGGAGATTCCAAGTGCTTGACACCTGCCCCATGTGGAAGTCCATGGAAACCACATCCACGATGGTATGTGTTTTCTGAAAAAGCATGTAAGTTGGCCTAAGCCATGCTCGCAGAAGTCTCTGACTCCTGGTTACATTACAATTTGCCTCTGCATCATCCCAATTTTGGGCTTCTCTGCGTCTTTTTCCTGTCTGGCTTCACCCTGCCTAATTTCTTTGCCTCAGTTGTCTGTGTCTTTTGATTCCGGGTTTTCAATGCCCTTGTCGTGGTTAATTCTGACTTTGAACAAGCTTGCCTAAATAACTTTGCACCCTTTTGTTCACTTGGCCGAATTACGGCTTGTTGCTGTCTGAAACCCAAAGAAGCCCTACACCCTAAACCCTAAGCCCGAAACCCCAAAGCCTGAGGCCCCAAAAGAAACCGCGGACCGTAAACCCGAGAAGCAAACCCGAGAAGCCCGAACCTGACACCCAAAAAGGCCGAACCCCCGAAAACCTTAAAACCCCAAAAGCATGCAACTATGAATACTGAGAAGACACACGCAACCCACCCAAAAAGACCACGGCAATCACCCACAATCGGAGAGAACAAAAAAAAAACGTCAAAAAGGGGGGCCTCTTGCAGTCGCTCCTTGCCGCTGCTCTGCCTGGGGGCTTCGGGGGAAACTTGGTGTTCTCCAATACGTTTGCTGCCCAAACCAGCCCGCGCTTGCAAGGCCTCCCCTGTCTGTCTTAAGCAAGCATCACGCACCAGTGCACTTGTGATGCGGACAAGGGGCAAGATCGACATGGTAGGGCAGCAGGCGCGGCACTGCAGATTGCGCGGCGTGGTATACCACGAGAAGCCGGGTGCAACGAGTTGTGCTGAATTAGACCCACAGTCTTCTCGAGTCTTGTCGAATTCGGATGGCTTATGCTCTTGGGAGCTTCCAACTCCAATTTACGACTCATTGCATGACACACACGATTCGGCTTCGTCAACTAAAGCGTGCAACTTGTCGTGGCTCGGGGACTCATGCATGGCTGAAAGGCAGCCTCGGCAGTGAACCAAAACTAAGCTGCTGTAAGCAGAGTGGTACAGCTACCATCTTTGCGACCACGACAAGCTTCTGCTGTTGCTTGGGCATCTTACTGTGAGCAAGGCCTGCCGGAAATAAAAGTCGAAGCACTGCGTGTTTGCCAGGGGCAGCTGACCAATCCCACTCAAGCCTCGAACTCCATAACCCATTTACCGGAATGATGTCCAATCACATGATGCCAGTGCAGGGTGCCCATTGAAAGCCGACTGACACTCTTGCCAAAACCAGGCGTGCATAGTCTTCACACATCTTCACCTTTTTGCTACTTGGGTCGTCCAAGACAAGCCATCAGTTTCCTTGCAGCATCGGCATCTGGGCTAGAAAGTTTGGTAGTGCTGCAGCATCTTGCAAGGGCTCGGTTCAACCTGAGGATGTGTTCGGGCCAAGAAGAGGTTGAAGCTCTGACCACTCACTTCTTGTAGGCAGGCGATGCACCCCTGCCAGCCAGGGAGTTGATGAGTCTCAGCGCAAGGCATCAGGTGGGTGCAGGTCAGCAAGAACCGTGCTTCAGTCCCTACGGCAGGTCATGTGCTCAAACACCTTGTCGCCCTCCCCAACCCCCATCCCAAACGACACTGATATCGCACCTGAGGTCGAGGTAGGTGGGCCGGCGGCGGCTGTTGAAGACACCCTCGGACACCTGGCTCAGGGCATGGTCGGGCTAAGGGATCAACACGGGGCACTCCGGGCAAGCCCTTAGGGGAAATTGCAGCCTGCAACAAGCCTTTGTTGGGGCAAGCCTGCAGGCAACAGTTCTGGCCGCTACGCAGACTTCGCAGATCAGAAACCCACCTTCGGCCTAATGCTGCACATGCTAGTGGTGCGTGTCTAGTGCATTCGGGATGGGGCTTCCAAAATGTTGAAGCTTTTGAGGCATCTAAAAGGGGCAAGAGGTGTTGATGCTCACCCAGCCATCGTCCCCGGGATCGTCCACATGGTTTGTCCTCTAGCTTTGGAGTTGTCAGGGCCTTCGCACGCAAGCCTTGAGCATGTCAACAATCAGGTTTTTTGTGGATTGCCCAATGATGACCACGATGATGATGATGATGATGACGACGAAAGTTGAGGAATGGATGATGGGTGGCTGACGATGGTCAGAGAAGCGCCACCGAAAGCAATGATGCAGCCCCAAGTCATAGAACGCTTGACATGCTGGGTCACACAAGCTTCAGGTGCATCAATGCGCCAACGGCGGCACCGCTTGTGCCCAACAAAAGCCAAAGCAGGGGGTGTTAAAGCAGCGGATACTCTGAAGCCCCCACTCAAGAAATGCCGAGAGGCCTTGCCGGACTCATCGCGCGGATAGCGCCGGAAGCGCCACTCATCCTTCAGCCGGTTGGACCTCCGATGGAATCTGATGCAAGTCGCTTTAGCCACTTAAAGCCATGAGTACAACATCATCGAAGCGTCGCCTAACCAGAAACCCACCAAAGACTCGTGGCTCTGAATGCGCCCTGCAAGCGACCCTGCGGAGTGAAAGCCGTGATGGCAATGGCTCAGACTCCCATCACGGCGCTTGAAGGTCCGGGGTCCGGTGCACGCCGCCGTGGTGGCGTTCAACACCCAACCACCTCCCCCCGAATTCTATTGAACTCCAATGAATTCCAATGAATTCTACTGAATTCGCCTCAGAAGCGTCTGAGCAGACCCGCATCGGGCCTCCTTCCCCCTAACCCAACCCTTCCCCCCATGCAAAATTTCACCCCCCCCCCCCACCCCACCCCCCCCCCACCCCCCCCCCCCGCCCCCCACCGCCCCCCCACCCCCCACCCCCCCCACCCCCCCCTTTCCTCCTTTCCTGTCCTGGGGCCGGCCCGGCTGCCGAGGCGGCGCGCGCAAGCGTTTACAATTATTCTAATGAATTTTAAAATTCTAAGGAATTCTAATGAATTCTATCACGGCGGCTAAGGCCCGGGCAGCTTTCGCCACGCCCTCTTCTCGGTGCGCCGCTGGCGCATGCGCAGCTTCTTGCTTAGCCGGACCCTGGGCATCAGGGGGGCACAAGACGAAGAGCCACTCGGGCTGGGAACTGAAGTCGATGTGAAGAAAGCAGTGCATTTTGCCAGCAGAAGAGGGCCCCCATGCTCCCCGCACTCTGAAAAACCTCTCCTTGGGGGGAGATTGCGGGACCCTGCCTTTTGTACATCTTGGGATTGATGAAGTTCTGATGTTCGGTCTCTCGATAGTCCTCCGGTCTTAGCTTGAGACTTGGGAAGTCTCGGAAACCTTGCCAATGCCCCACGCACTTGTAAACTCCTCAAGAGCCATGGGAAAAAAATCACACACATGCAGATTTGGATGACAAGGCTTCTCAAGCGCCCCCGGTACCCAAGACTTGGCCTCCTGCTGGCCCTGATGCTATCTGAGCAGTCTCTCTAGCATGGGCCTGCGAGCCCCTGCGCTCTCCTTATAAACATTTGTCGCAGTGCTGAACCCCAGACTAATCCTTGAACATCCTTGAACCCTGTGAACCCGGTCCCGGTTGGGAAAGAAGAAAGTCACGGAGTTGTTGAGCCGCTGCTGGCGGACAAAAGGGCTGACTTGGAGCTTGCAGGGCTGTGGCATATGAACGCGGTCAGCACCAGACTAGATCAGGAGATGCAGAAGGACGGCTCTCTGTAGTCCTCCCTGCGTTCCTTTACCCTTGCAGTTGCTTTCCTCGGCTCCATCCCAGGCTTGCCACATCAGGGAGATTTTCGAAGGCGGAAGCTTGTTACTCATCCGGCAAGAAGCCAAAACAGTGAAAAGTCTCCTCCCAGAAGCGCCTTGCTGGGGGAGCGGAACTTGTTCCACGCCGGCCTCACCTGGCTCAGGGGAGACGTCGATCTCAGATTCTGAAGAGTTTTCGGGTACCTAAGAAATTGGAAGTTGGCAAGTTGGGGACGTCTTTGGACCTACGCGGACGCTCCTAGGCTGCCGGTCACTTCTACCTTGAAGAGAACCTTGGACGCGAGCATATCGACACATGCGAAACTTCTCACGCACCCAAAAGCTTTCGAGGTACAGGGATGCACCCCCCTGCTTGCGGCGCCCCCTAAAACCATCCAAGCCTTGGAGTCCAAGCAATCCCCGCAGTGCGCGCCTTCGGCTGCCAGGATGGAGGGCGTCTGAAGAAATCATCCGGCGCATCATCTTCTTCGCGCCTCAGCTGGCGCGGGGCTCACAGCGCTCGGTTGTGGCTCCAAAGGGCAAGAGCCCAGCTGAACAGAGTCACTACTCGCCACGCCGGACTCCATCTAACAGACCCCGAAAATGCTTCAGACTTTGATTTGGACAACGCGACGTGGCTCATCGAGCTGGGAGCCGCACATGTACAAGTGCATCTGGACGCGCTGCCTGCACGCTGCCCGGCGCGGGGCAGCTGTTCGACACCTCGGGGGATTGCGGAGCCGAAGAAAAACATGCCCTCCGAGCTAGACGGTGAAACGCGAAGACGAACCCCGAAGCGTCCAAAGCTGTCCCTTGAAAGCACCCTCCACCTGAAAGGGCCTGAACCAGGTACGAACCCACAGCTCTGAGCTCGGAGGCTCCTTATTGATCCAGGGCCATTGTCACAGAAACTGTGCATCCTCAGGGAAAACGAAGTATGCCCCAAGTCTGGTTTAAACAAAAACTTCTGGGAGATTCTGGAGAATGTCACGTTCGAGCTCAATGCAGGGGCGCTGCTTGGACGCTGTTCGTAAACCGGCGCAGGTTGCTTCTCGCCACACCGTGCCCTTCCTCTACCTTTCAGGACCCCCCTCCCCCCCCCCCCCCAACCCCAATATCTTAGGAAAAATAGAAAAAATCTTTATGCGACGCTCGCCTCATTCTGCGGTACACCGCCACCGCACCCACCGACCCTCCTCCAATGTCGCACGCGACCGACCCACACACACCCGCACATTCTCATAGCTCGGCAGAATCTATAGCTCGGATCGCCATCTGTGGGGGCTGATTTCTGTCATTGTGACTTTTTTGGATGGCTCTTCAGATCTAGACGCGTATGCTTGTATACGTCCTTCTCTTTAGTGTGTGTGTGTGTGTGTATTCCTTTCAATATTGACCCCCCGCCCTCCCACTCGAAAAAAGCTTTGGTGAAGTGCACAATCTCAACGTCGAGAATATCATGGCGCAACATAGTGACATAGGGGGTATGGGCAAGTAAAGGGCGCACTTTCACTCCCCAAACTGAGATCTGGAGTCTCTGAGCGCGCGGCGCGACTGCAGCACACAACGTACCAACTGCCGCCTTCCGCAACGGATGTCGCAAGGATTGCAGCTTCTGCTGGCTTGTTGAGACTCGCGAGACTTTCGTGAGGCCCCATGGTCCAAAAGATCTCTGCGCCAAAGGCTCAGAAGACTAGAGCATCTACAACAGTCTAAAACCGCACCAGTAGTCACTAGTGTCTCGGCAGCGAAACCCGCCCTCATCGCAACACCAATGCCCACCTGAAACCACCCGGACCATGTTCCGCTGCTTGGCGGCGCCGAACTCAGCCTCGAGCATTGCTGAAGAGGCTGAAGAGTTAGCATCTTGGCGTCATGTTAAGCTTGAGAACACCTCTGCGAGGTTTCCACAAGGGACCCCATTACAGGTAAGAGAGCAGACGACCGACAAGCACAAAAAATGGCTGAAAACCCGACTGCAGCAAGTTCAAAGCACCGCGCGTACGAAGAGGCTGTACAAGGCGAGGGGCGGCGATGCCGGCCTTCCCAAGGTACAATGCCAGACATCTTCAAGGGAAGGCCAATGCATCCAATGTGCTTAGAGGCTTAGCCGGGGCGCTTACAGCATGACCATTGGAGCAGAGTGCGGCCGAGCTGCTTCTCACGAGCTTTCGGGTGTGTGATTCATGCCAGAGAGTTGGGAGAAACCAAGCATGAATGCACAGCCTTTCGGAGAGCACGATTTGTCGAGGGTGGAAGACACATCGGAAGGCTGAGTGCCAAAACGAGCTTGATCTCAGGGCAAACACGCCCCGTCATTGCAGCTGCTTTGAAGTTACATGTGTACCCCAGCACACGTCGGTTGCTCTACAACTCTCAGCGATCTCATACCGAAAACGCCCCCCAAACCAACTTGAAACACTTGCCCCGTCCTCCCTCCCACCTGCGGGCAGCTCACAAACGCCGGCTGCAAGGAGTTCATCCCTAAACTGGTGGGCTCGGAGCCAGATTCTGAGGTTTGGACAGGGGGTTTCGGAAGTCTCCAAAAGTATTCCACGATTCAACCGATCTTGAAGCCATTGCACGGTCGTCTTAGGCACACACTCGCACACCCGCACGAACGCCCACCAGAAGCCCCAACGCAACGGCAAAACAAAACCAACAAGATCAACAGCCAAAGCGATCCACGCCGGCGAGAGGTCTCTCACAGGTTTCAGGCACCTTGCGACGCACGTGCACGTGACCTCACAGATCCTCCGTACATCAAAGAACTCCGGGATTTGGGTCACATGAGGAGGCATTTTCGGCGTCTACGCCCATCGTTGGCTGTACATGACCGATTTCCGGTCTCGGCTTTTCCACAGCTAAGCGCGTCGTGTCTAAGCCTGTCTGGGGGGTGCCTTCCAAACAGTAGGCCTGGGAGTGATTCTCCATGTAGAGGGTGCAGTCACGCCCGGATTCGCCGCAAAGAATCCTGTAACCCCCAACTCTCCTGCAAGACCGAAGCACCTCCATTCGGTGCATCCTACGATCTGCGAAGCCTTCGAAGCCCCAACCCGACACCTTCTTCAGCCCCAAGGGTGTTCGGCAGAAAGAACCCCCCAAACAGGCTTGTCTCTCTGCGAGCTGCGGGCCGGGTGGAGACTTTTGGGCATCTGATTCAGGGCTCTCCAGGCCTTTGAGCGAAGCCTTGAGGCTCGGGGAGTTGTCAGCAAAGATTGCACATCCTAAGCCTAAGGCAGCGAAATCTCAAGAGGGTAGCAGAGGCCTGAAGCAGAAGCCCCCTAGCTGGACCCCATCGCCTCATTGATGCTTTGCCTCGGCTAAGCACTCACGGCTCCGAATCCTCACCGTCTAGGCTCCACACTTGTAAAACCGCCCTCCCCACCCCCCACCCCCCCCAAAAAACAAAAAACAAAAAGAGAGAGAGAGAGAGACAGAAGCTTGAGGGAAGAATCCCCAAAAAAAAGGGGAGCTAAAAAAGAAAGCCAAAGCCGAGGCTGCAGAGCCGTGAGCAGCTCCTGCAGCTCCTTCTCGGCGGCCTCTGGGCACAAGGACACTGAGGCACAGCTAAGAAGGCGCGTGGGGCTAGGAAGGCCTCAAAAAGGGTCTTTCAGTGTTTTTTGCCTCAAGGACCAAAGAGACCAAAAAATGGTACTACTTTCAAGAGACGCAGCAGGAACCAAAAGATCGAGTAAGCTGCCAAACATTCGCTCACAGGCGGACAAGGGATCTTTTCTGGCCTGGAGCTTCTGCGTGTTCGTCTCCCGCACCTTCTCGGGCACTTTCTCTTCGTAGCCCGGCACAGACATTTTCTGCCTTTGCGAAGATCGGGATGCCAAAAATCGGAAGCTGGGCAGCGTTGGGGGCGACTGCAAGGGTTGAGGCAGGCTGCGCGGGCTTGGGGGAACTCTCGGAGAACGAGAGCACGAGAGAGAGAGAGAGAGAGAGAGCTTGGTGTATGTACAAATGTACGATAACATGATATAAGAACTGAAAACTGAGAGAGAGAGAGAGAGAGAGCGACGGAAACACTTTGTGCAGCATGGAGGCTAAGCAACGACACCAGTAGGATGCCAGGTAAGTAGGCAAGTCGAACCCCAGTGCCCGAGATTCGCATGAACCTGAACCTTAACCATCTCCAACCATGGAAGCCCTGAACGAAACTCGATCTCCCAAGTCCCAGAGATCAAATCGACCCCCCTGCCCCCGAGAGAGCGGGAGACTTGTAGGAGTCCACCATCTTCTCGGCCGAGGTGACCTTCTTCTCCAGCTTGGCCTTCTCGCCTGCTCTTTCATACCAGTAGAAACCCAGCACCAGCAGAGTTCTTCACCCCCCCCAAACCCCCCCTCCCTGGAAGCCCCGCGCTCCTTTCAGGTCCAGGCCCTCCACCTTGGTGTAGATGAGGCACTTCCTGGGAGCTCACGGGGGGGAGGCTTGGGAGAACAAGCCCTCTGAAGTGCCACAAACCTTTCGGGAGAAGCAAGCAAGCAGCTGGTCCACTCTACGTCCCAAGTCCTTTCAGCCACCAAGGCAGAACAAGGCAGAACAAGGCTCTCATTCACCACGTCCCGCATGCTCTGCTTGGGGTCAGCATCGGCCTCCTTCAGCACCTCGTGCAGTGGCAGCTCAAAAGAGACACAGCAGTACACAAAAAGCGCCGATGCGAGGGCGCAGCTTCTCGGTACCCTCTCACCTTCAAAACATCCCAAAAAACCACAAGCCACAACCCTAAACCCTAAACCCCAAACCTACAACCCTAAACCCACAACCCTAAACCCTAAATCACACAGCGCCCAAGGCTCCGTTATGGAGCCCACGCCGGCCATGCGCGAGATTTGGTTCTTGAGCTTCTCCACCTTGCTGCGACATGGCTGGCCCGAGTGGGTGTGTTTACCGGGCACGCTTTGCAGGACTTCAGCTGCTGATCCACACATGCCCCAAGGCCTAGGAGCTCCCACAATCAAACCCCAACCCTAAACCCACAACCCGAACAACCCGAACAAACCCGAAAAACCCGAACAACCCGAAAGCCCGAAAGCCCACCCAACACCCCCTGGGATTCCTTTTGCACCCCTGGAGCCAGGCAGCCATTTCCCGCAGCTCGGGATCGGAGTGTCTGATGTAGGCCTTTTGGCTGCAAAGGCTCAGGCGGGCTATAGGACTCCTATAGGGCTTAGGGTCTAGGAGCTTACCATCATTGGAATTTATGACTTTTTTTATGAGGGCTTAGGGTTTAGGATCCTACAACCATTGGAATTTATGACTTCTTTATACACAACCGATGTTGTGTTTTTAGAGGTTTAGTATTTAGGGCTCAGGGTTTGGGGGCTCCCGGAGGTCTCATCCTACACTCCGCCCGCGGGGCGCCTCGGGCCGTGCGCCGGGCGAGAAGCCCAAGGAAGTCTTCCTGAGAGCAAACATCCGCAAGTGGGAGCAGAGGGCTGAGAATGTGGAAAAACAACACGTTGAGCCCCCAAGCAAAAAAGAACAGCTCAAGAGTTCGCCCGGCTGCTGTGACCGGAACTGCTTTGCGATCTCGCTGGTCACCTCACCAAAACCATCGGACAAAAAAAACGAATCCCAGCCTCCCCAAAGCTCTGCATCACAAAAGCACCCTTCCGGGATCTGGGCCTCCATCTCCTTCTCGAGCGCTTCGTTCTGCCAAGCGATCACGTGCACCGGGTATGGTGCGATCCTTGGTTTGTTTGGAGGGGAGAGGAGTGCAGCTGCACATGGCGGGATTATCTGACAACCCAGGCTATCGAAACATCCGGACCCTGCACCTTCCCCCAACAACGAAATCAGACAGTCCCACCGTGTTCGCCGTGGCTTACACCCTGCCGCCGTGCGGCGTCACGCTCTCACATTTCGTTGGCGAAGGGGGCAGCCTTTGATAGAGCTCCTCCGTCAGGTACCTTTGCTTTTGGGGGGCTTCACGAGAAGCCGCAGAAGGCTACAGAACAAGGACATGCGAGTCGGCCGAATCCGAAACCTGCAAGCCCCCTGTCTTCAACACTCAACAACCCTAAACCCTCAACCCTCAACCCTAAACCCTAAACCCTAAACCCAATACTTGAAGGAGCCGAGGGGCGGAAGCAGAGGGTGCATCAGTCGCATGGACCAATCGAGGCACACGTACAAAACCTCCCTGGCCACCTGACCAGGGCCCCCTTTTTTGAATATTGTTCTATCGCCGTAGGGTTTACGTTTCAGGGTTTGGGGTTTGGGGTTTGGGGTTTAGGGTTTAGGGTTTAGGGTTTAGGGTTTAGAGTATGCTTTCTTGGGGGGGGGGGGGGGGGCTTCTTGAAACATTGGTCAGGCTTCCTCGAGTCCCTGAAAGGGCCCACCTGACGGTCCTTCAAAATGCTCTCGTCTTGAGTCTCCCCATAGAAACGGGGCTTCAGCAGTTCAAGATATACATCGCCTGGATCAAAGGCACGGAGATTCATGGCGTCTTGGACTTTTTGGGGGGGGAGCCCTGGAAAACGACAAGCTCGTGGCTTTAAAAAGAGAACACAAAAGCAGCGACCGAGCAGTCCAGCGACACAGCTCGTACAGGAAGAAGCTGTAGGTAGCTGTTGTCGCATTCGCAAACTCGTACTTCGCCATGCTGTCGTTCGCCTGCTACAGGTTCGGTTCTTGACGCAGTGTCATCGAACTGGGAGTTGACGAAAATCCGGGACCCTTACTAAAGACCCCCCCAATAGTAGGATTCCTTTTATAATAAGGACCCCAATCAGCCACCCCGAATATCGGAAAACCCCCAACTGTCGCAGCCGGATTCCCCCGGTGCACGAGGCGCAGGCGCGCGCGCGCGCGCGCGCGCGCGCGCGGGGCGCGCGGCCTTCTGGGCACAGAAGGAGAGGCGGGAGAGAATCCATCGATCCTTCGGCTGAATTCTGCGGGTGGGGGAAGTGGGGAATTCTTGTGTCCCCCCCCCCTCTCTCGAATTCTCCCCCAACAACCCAGCCCGGCTGAGCCTTTTGTTGACCCCCTGAAGATGCCCGGCCGAGCCCCACAAGAAGTTCCCCCCTCAGCTTGAAAGGGTGTCCTCCCAGGCCAGGGCCTGGTCCGGCCGCAGGGAGCCCGGGAAGGCAAAGTCGCTGCCGAAGTACATCAGCCCGAACCTCTCTGATGACTCAAACAAACCCTCGAGTTGTGGAGGGGAGGGGGCAGGGGGGAGTGGAGGGGAAGGTTGGGGGGCGCCTGTAAAAAAAAAAAGACAGAGGGCGCATCTCTGGAGAAGACCCCCCCTTCAGGATGCAAAGTGCGGGGCTTGAGGAGGAACAAACTTCGGAGTTTGGGCACAAGGATATGCAAGTTGGATCTGTCGATGCTTTAAGAGCTTGTTCGTTGTGGGTTTCCTTGATCGCGACAAAGCACGCTCCCGGATTGAGCCCTCTCCAGAGAAGCCCTGATACTTGATATTCATATAACTGTAACCAGGACGCCGTGTGGCGTTCCACACCTTGTTGCAGAAGTGTCTGTAGCCCACCACGCGGTTGATGTCCAGGTTCACGTTTCGACCCTGCCTTAGCAAAAACCGCGGCGATCATGAGAATCATAAGACACCTACCTCCCCAGCTCGGATTGGCTCGGATCCTTTGAGGCCCCCCAACGCCAAAACCACAACTGAAACCCCCCTTCGGTACGAAGCCGCAGGGTGTAGGCCAGCAAGCCGAACCGCAGGGCGTCCGCACCGCACTCCTGGGCTCTCTCGTTGGGCCGCTGCTAGCTACTCCAGGCAGTTCTGCGATGTGCAATCCTCAAGCCTCAGACTTCACGGACTTGTCGGACTTCTCAGACTTCTCAGACTTCTCAGACTTCTCAGGATCTCAGGCTTGAGCATGAACATGACGTAAGACCCCTCGAACTTCCAGACCTAGCGCACTTCGCGAGCCGAACCTTCCGTTCTGTCAGAAGCCAAAGCTCTGGAATGCCATCCGGGTAGTCCTCCTTCTGGCCTTTCTTCGCCTTCTCGATCTCCTCACGTTCAGCTGCAGCTTGTGTGAAAGGTGGTCAGTCCTTCCGTCCTTCCGTACTCCATCGTCCCCAACCCTGAAACGCTGCAGAAGGGGTTCGCTACACTTGCGCGGCAGATGAGGGTGAAGGGTCGAGGCCTCGAGGGTGATTCATAGACCTTCATAGCTTACCCTAGGCTCACTAGGCCAGTACGGCTCTCGTTCTTGTGAGAGTTGTCGGGGCCTTCTCTGGGAGGTTCCCCTCGTAGAGCTTCTTGTGCAGGTCCTCGAGGCTGATGCCATCGATCACCTGCCACAAGCTCACCCGAAACTCAGCAGTTACTGGCAACAGAACATATCATAACACATGCGGGGAGGTGGGCTACCTGCCCCTTCCAGAAGCTCAAGCATGCTAGCTTCGGCCCAGGACTGGCTTGGACCCCGAAGCCCCGAAGCTTTCTGGCCATGTTCCATCATCACGGCCTCCAGGGGATCGATGACATTGCCAAGGCTTTTGGACATCCTTGGCGCGGCCAAGGCGGCTGAGGCGGCTGAGGCCCCTTCATGAACCCGAAGGCGACCTTAAGCTGCTTAGGGCTGCCCCAGGCTGCTGCATTTGGCCTCAAGTCCTTGCGTGCAGGCGGCTTCCTGCCGTGCGCATCCCGCACCATGGCGTGGAGATATACCTCGGCTTCTTGATGCGTGGAGTTTGTCGGAAGTGCACCTCCCCAACCACCAATATGAAAACGGTTAGAAGGCGAAAGCAGAGATGGAGAAAGCGCCCTGTCCTACGTCAAAAGACCCCCGCATAAAAAGCTGCTACACATACTTATGGGGCAAGCCGAGGCTAAAGCCGGCCCACTACCCACCCCTGCTCCCCCGCCTTGAACAGGTCTTTACCAGCAATGTGCCCCGCGAGCGACCCACGCACCCACACATTCCCACGTGTCTTGGCTGGATCTTTACCTCTGCGTGAGCTGACTTTTGCTGGGCCTTCTCCTCCCAATCGTGTGTTTTGAACTGTTCTTTAGATCTAGATCGCTGTCTCTGGGAGCATACATTTGTACGTCTTTTTCTCTCAAAACACGAAAACCTGCCCCCCCCCCCCCCCCCATTTTGGGACCTCTGGCCGGATATCCAAAAAAAGGCCCATGGCAACCAAAACTGCGGGGCAGGATCGGTTGCGAAGATGATCCTGCCAAAGCAGAGGCTCAACTCTCAAGCCTGGCTCCGCTGGATGTCGTGAACTTACACTTACACTTAAGCGTACTTGCTCCAGGTGCGATCCGGGCTGCGGTGTGAAATGGGAGCTTCCCCGTGAGGCCCAGGGACATCATCACCATCCTCTGTCGCATGGCTACTCAGGATGCGGAGGAAGAATGCCCTTGCTTCTAGCACTCTCATCTTTTAGTAGCTATGTTGTCTAAGTTCTGCGGCTCTTCCTCGAGCCTTCTCGAGCGCAGCTTTGAGCACTCAAGAATGGTTGGAAGAAACGGGTCCTGCCAAAAACCCTCGGGCAAAACCCACAATTCTGACACCCGGTGTCCTGGCCACCCAGAAGAAGAGGATGTCGTGTCCAGTTTCCAACAGAGAGGTTGGGAAGAAGGCCTTGAAGTCCTGAAGGCGCTTAGCGACGTAATTCAAGAACCGCTGCGGTGGATTGCTGTCGTTTTGCGGGGGAGATGTTGGATCTGGACTCCGCTCAACAGACTCCCACAGGGTGGCGGAATCATTCGAAGAGCCGCGCAGTGCAGCTGGGAGTTACAGCACGACCTTTTTTCAAGCAAACCCCCATGGTGGCATCCTCGTTGTTCTCCGTGTCCGGCCAGCCAAACACAGAGAAGGGGAAGAGACCTCCGCCCACAGAAGCTGGAGCCCCACAAGAGAACTGGCCACAGATGCCTGGCGGCCACTCGTGGCTACTTGCAAGTTACTGGCAGACTTCCCCCCAAGGAGTTCCGGGCACCTCGACGGAGTTGCCGAGCTTCAACCTGAGAACCCTGCCTGAGGAGAACCAGGTGTCCAACACGTCTTCGTCCTGCTCTACCTCCACCTGCCACCATTTGGGCTTTAAGATGCTTTAAGCAGAACTCCCTTATGGAGTCGCATGGTGCTCTACAGTACCAGGGTCCAAAGCTTTGCTTTGCTTCCTGGCAGGTGGCCCCCTGCCTTGGTGCCCAGCGCCTTCTCCGCCTTGGCGGCCGCTTCCTGGGCGCTCCGGCCTGTGAACCACTTCTCCTCAGCCTCGCTTGCTGAAGGGCTGCGGGGAATGTCAGTTGGGGATGGGGTAGGTTAATCATCGGACCTCGTTTGAATCACGCACGCTGCCGAGCCCACCCCCCCACCCCAAACTTCTCAAGGACCAGCACTGCCAAGTTGTGTACAACTTACCAAAGTTCTGCAAAGCGCCTGCACGGGCTTCACCACCTTGTAGGCAGGAATCCGGTGGCCCCACCAAAGCTGTCGCGAGATGCACCACTCCTGGTCAGGGCCCGACAACTGTCGTGGCGGATCACGGCGTTGTTCCCCTAGCAGGTCTGGGTCCTGGATGTTTTCCAGCCAGTGGTACCACGTCTGGTGATGGAACTCGGGCTGAATCTTGAGCTCCCCTGCCACGATCGGCAAAGCATAGCACAGAAAAGCCCCCCTTGCTCCAGAGTGTCGCTCACGACACGGCAATGCCGACATCGCGGCAGTACTGCAAGTATAAGCTTCGGGATGCTGTGATTCCCCCCCCCCCCTTTTTCCCCGAAAGCCCACTCCCCACACATTCCGAGACAAATCGTCAAAAGCCGGAGAGATCAGCTTCAGAGCCTTCTCTGAGAGCCTTCACACTTCGATCGGCCAGATCCTGGCAGTTCATCCACCATTGCCTGGATCCAAAGCTTCTCGGGGCTCGGATCTCTGCACCGGACGAAAACCCCTGAGGCCCCCAAGCCCCCAAGGCTGCCATCCTCTCTGTTGTTTCCTAAATTAAGGGACCCCCGGGGAGTACTCCAGCAAGAGCTCGCCACCTTCCTTTCCCCCTGGAGCCCTTCCGAGCTGCGGCTTCAGGTAGGGCTCGATGATGTCTTTGGACCGCGAGCAGAAGCCCAGGCGCATGGAGTGGGACTTCTTCCCCACCTGAGGGCCACAGCCAGGGCTTCGGCCCAAAGTTCGCATATGTAAATAATCTGTCTTGTATCTACATATACACATACATATAGAGATTTAAAAATGCATATATGTATGCTTGCTTATTTATCTATACATATATCATGTGTATATACATATATATGCATTTCTTTCGAGCTTTGGGGGAATCCTGGGGCCCCCCCTAGAAGTGAGCCGAGGCGCCCAGAGACCCTTCTTCTTCAGGGCCTCCTCCACGGTCTTGCGCGCCTCGAAGCGGTGCTGGCCCTTGAACTCACCGCCGTTCCTTGAAGGTTTGGGGTTTGGGGTTTAGGGTTTGGGGTTTAGGGTTTTGGGGTTTGGGGTTCGGGGTTTGGGGTTTAGGGTTTAGGGTTTAGGGTCTGCCGACCCTGGCGGCGTGTTGGATGGGTTTCTGGAGGCGAAAACCTCCCTCTTTCCCTCCTTACCCCCCAAAAAACGCGGGGGGTAGGGGGGGTACCCCGGCATTTCCGTGGAGGAACAGGCCATCCACACCGCGTAAAAACTCATGGACCATAGGCGGTTTCGCACAGGGCATAGGGGCTCTTTTGGAAAAAACCCTCCCCCCCATTGCAAAGGACCGCCCAGGCAGCTTCTCGCCAGGCTCCACCCCACCCCCACCCCCCCACCCAGACCCGAACAACCCAATCCACCAAACCCCAAACCTTAAACTTGTTCTCCTGCGGGGTCGGCGTCTTGAGCCGGAGGCTCTTAAATTTAGGGTTTAGGGTTTAAGGTTTAGGGTTTAGGGTTTAGGGCTTAGGGTTCGAGCTCCGAACGATTCAGAGCACTGCAGCGTTCAGGGGGATCCAAAGGCTAAGCCTTCCGTAAAACTTTGCCAAGCCTTGTGAATCCTTTCCTTGGGAGGAGAACGAAGCTCCGAAGCTTTGCCCCCCCCCCCACCCTTTTCTTGCCTTTCGGATCCTCGTCCCAAAGATGTTTCAGCTGGGTGAAAAGAAATCCCTGCCCTAACCCCTCCATCCGAAACCGCGGAAGCCCTCAACAATCTTTGCAAGAACCCCTCCCAAAAAATGTGCCAAGTCATCCCATGCCCTTGGGCCGCGGGACTCGTTGATGTTGCCATCCTCCGTGAACACATTTATCTGTTGCAGCTTGTGTCGCACGCCCGCCTGCCAAGCTTGGGGGGTCCAGGAAAAGGTTTCGTTGAAAGGTTTGGCCAAAACCAAGTGGCTTTAAGTCTCTCCTTGAAGCACCACAGAGGCATCTCAATCAAGGCCCTTTGACAAAGAAGAAAGCCACCCTGCCCGCCTTGAAGTCATTGTTGTCGTGGGCCGGCGTGATCTTCACGCACCCGGTCCCAAACTCACGGTCCACCATGGTGTCCGCGATCACCACCTGAGTTGAGATGCCAAGGAACCTCGCAGCCCAAACTGAAGCCAACACACCCTCAAACCCTCAAAACTTGCCCCAAACCGCCACAAAGCCACCATCTTCCGATCCGGAAAGAAGGGATGCTCGAGCTCTTTGCCATGGAAGGCCTGCCCCGAGGTTCGGGATTCGGTGCCGCAGATGCTTAGGGTTTTAAGGGTTTAAAGGGACTAGAGGGCCCAAAATCTTAAGGTAGTTGCCTGGTCCCTTAACATGGGCCGTCACATGGCGACCCCTTACATACCCCTTATATACCCTATACAACCCAAGGGCCCATACATCAGATCCCTTTTACAGGGACCCTGAAACTATCCTTTGGCAACAGTATGAGAGCAAAAGCGGTGGCCAGGAGTCGGCAGTCTGGCCTTGTACCTGTCATCTTCGGGGTGCACTGCCACGGCCGTATCACCAAGCATCGTCTCCAGACGAGTCGTGGCCACCGTCAGGGCCTGTTCGGGAGTCAGGGCTGTGAAAAAAGCCTTCAAACTTCTTAAAGCCACAAAACATCCTTGGCAAACACACACACACACACACACACACACACACACATCTGGGGGCTTTTGCGATGAGACTCCGCGGCCTCCTTGGTGCCCTTCACCGTGTACTTGAACTCACACAGCACGCCCACCTGGCGCTCCCAAGAATGCTCGAGTCGGATCACGACCGGCCACTGCGTTCACTGATGTCACTGAGCCCGCACTGCATCCTACTAACAGTACCTGACAGCACCTCCGACAGGAGCTGCGCAACAGATGCTCCAGGCCTCCACCTTGTCCTTCAAGCCGGGTACGTCCACCAGGGTCTTGCCTACACATCCGTTTCTGCAGGAATGCTGACTGATATTGTGAGTTATGCATGCGTCTGTGACTACACGTGCCATCCCGGCTGTACATGTGCACGAACTGTGGACTCTTTTCTGATGTGAACATATGTGAACTTCAACATCACGAAAACCAGGACCCGACATGGAACGTGGCCAAGCACTTCGGCGCCCTGTCGGAGACCCTGCAACCCGGACTCTGGCTCAAAACGAAGCCAAATGTTACTGAATGCAGAGAGTCGCCCGTGATGTCTTCGTGGTCAACTTCCAGGTCGGAGAGGGCTGTCCGGAGATAGGGGCACCAATTCACCTCGGGGTGGGGTCACGTTCTACGCCCAAAAAAAAAGAAGGCGGAGCTTTCTGCGCCGGGCCATTGGCTTCTGCAGAGTTTTTGAAGGCTTCTGCCCCCGCAAGTTTTGATGCTTCGGGTGCCTTCGCCCCAGTCCCTAGACTCTAGACTCCGAGCACCAAAACGAAGATCACGAGGCTGAAAGGAGCCCCGGTGGCCAGCCGGTTGTCCCGGTAGATGAGGCCTCGCTCGTGGAAGCGGATGAAGGCCTCTTCCACAGCTCGGGCACAGCGCTCGTCCATGGTGAACCTGAGCTCTCTTGGGTCCACCCCAACCCCCGCCCCAACCCCCCCCCCAACCCCCCCCCAAACCCCCCCCAACCCCCCCCCGCCGCCCCCTCCTGGCCTTCCTACAGCCAAAGGCCAGTAGCTGAGATGTGGCATTTAGGAGGGGAATGTTTCCAGGGTATGAAGGTGTAGCAGAGTCTAGCAGGCGAGCGTGTGCAGATACGCGCAGCGATGTACGTAACTAGTACAGGTGTTGAGAGCTCAGGGCTCTGCGCCGGAACCCTGAACTCTGAAGCACCCAAACCAGTCCCTTGAGGTTTCGTTTATGGTTTGCGCCGAGGAGGGGGGGGGGGGCTAGCACGCCCAGCAGCCTCTCTCGTGTCCAATCCACAGACGACGCAATCCGCTGCAGCTGCGTCTTGATGTGCCCTGTGTTCATCTCCTTCCACGCCCACACCTTCGACAGGACTTGAGAGATTGGCACGGATTGGCAGGGAAGGCTGGGGCAACAGCATGGAACAGCTACACAACCAGCGCCAGATGTTACAATAAGAGGCGCACAGAAGCGCAAAGCCCCTCAGCGACCGCCCAGAATCAGAGAGCAAACCCAAACCCCTGATCAACAATATCGATGCAAAGGCACGCGCTTAAGGAACTCCTCACGGCCGAGGTCGTGGCGGGTCAACTTCTCCTCCAGAAGGATCCGGAAGGGCTCGTTCGAGCTTTGTGCGGCTTGGGATTCGAGGCGTGGAGTGGAATCAAAATCGAAGCCTCGAAGCCTCCAAGTCTCTAAGCGTCGAAGCCTCTAAGCTTGAAAACTGTTCCCTCGTCTGTTGCCTCCTTCAGGAGCCGTCGCTCCACCACGCTCTGCGTGGCGATGCCGGCATGGTCCACGCCCGGCACCCAGAGCACTGCCTGGCCCACCACTTGGCCACCACTTGGCCACCACCGGCCACCACCGGCCACCGCAACTCTCCCGAATCAAGAGCACCCTAAGCCACAGACCCTAAACCTAAACATCTTCTTTCACCTTGAACCACCCGTTTGAGTCGATGCCTCGCTTGAGATAAGCATGAACCCTGAAAACACCTTTCAATATCCCCAACTCTGCTACCCACTGTCTTGGCATGGGCACACTACCGCACATTCGATGCCACCGGGTCAGGGCATCCTCAATGGCACCCGTCCTTGGGCGTTCTCGGAGCATTGAGGGCTCATGACCTTCACTCTGGGGCGATGTCGAGAGTGTACCAGAACATGGGATACTCTGTACTCAGTGTACCATGAACAGTCAGCCCTTCAACTCTTGCCGCCTAAGAACGCGCTCGTCTGTTTGGGCAAAGAAAAAAAACACGACGTACGAAGCGGGTGCCGACATGGCTGCGGACATCTGCGGACGCTCCGTTTGCAGCAACGATCGCAGGTCCTAAGCCGCCAAAAACACACCACGACACATTCGTGCTGCCGAGGAGCAAAGTGTGGCCCAGGTGGAGCTTCCCAGTCACATTCCTGGGCTCAGATCTTCCAGCACAAGGGCTTATCGCGCACCGCGCAGAACTTCAGGTCATGGGATGTCATGGGCCAAACGAAGAGCCAACCTTTTTTGCCTCTGCCTGCAACGACGCCCAAGGTGCGGGGGCGGGATTACCATGATGAACCGCTTGGATTCGCAGGCTCCCTGGCTCGCCTCTGGTGGAGACAGAGAGAAAGAGAGGGTGTCTTGCCGAGTCTTGCCGCTTCAAGTGACATTTCGGAGTGACGTTGTTGAGGAGTTGTCATGGGGATCTGCAGACAGCAAGGCCCACTCCACAAGCATGAAGCCTTCTACCTTCGTGAATCTGGGCATCGACGGATCATCACCTCACGCCCCTACGAAGCCCTTTCCGAACCACTGTTTTCCCGGGCCTTGGCGTCCGGGGTGAAGAAGCGCTTCACCTCCCACCAGGCACCTCGGCCCAGCCCCGCCCGGAAACCCCCCACTAACCCCGACAAGATACGGGCCTCAACCGCCCCATCCCCCCCCCCAGCAACGTCCATCGAAGTGCCTCACTTTTCAGTTTCGGCGCTCCAGGCGGACTCTACGGCCTTGGGATTGTAGGCTGCTGCCATGGGCAGGCTCATGTCCTCCGGCATTATCGGCAAAAGCAGCACAGGTGCCGAGGTAAAGATCCGGAGAGCAGGCCCTGAACTTCCTGAAGCCCCTGAGCTTCTTGAGCTTCTTGAGGATTTCTTTGCGACCATGGGGAGACACCCCCAGCGTCTGGGACTGTTCGGTTGCTCTTAAGGTCCAGTCTAGCGCTTTCACAGGCTTGGATCGGGCCCTGCAGGTCCTTCTTCTCACCATGGGGCGTCTGTACAATGGGCTCTTCCACCGCAGGCTGCAAGCAGGTTCGGGGAGGAGTGAAGTGGAGCATGAAGAAGGGAAAGCATCTATTACCAGTCTATACCCAACCTCATACGCCATCCCCCTTGCAAGATTCCTTACTTGCAATCCTGGCGGGGCGGCCTTGGCCTTGGCCTTGGCTTCCTTGGCCTTCTTGGCGCCCGGCTCACCCCAGGTCGGCTTCTCCTTGGCCACCTTCTCCTTCTTCCTCAGAGAAGCATCTTTTCAACACACCCTTCACGCGCTTCACGCGCTGCGGATTTTTGAAGTTAGAGGGCATAGAGAACTTATGGCTTCGTGAAAACACCCCCGATCAACACCCCCTCCCCCAATTTTGGGCCCCAGCGGCTTTGACTCGCCGTCCTGGCTGGGCTGTGCCGGTGCGGGCACCTGGCCGCCTGTGCCACAGGAGATGTGATGCAGGCGTCGGCATTACAAGGCGCTTGTCAGCTATTTGCACATCCCAGACTCTGCACCCCAAAGCCCTGCCTCAAATTCATGCCTACAGATTCCTACAGGTACTGGCATGCAGTTCAGACTCATCAGACATCACCTTGTCCTGAAGTTAAGCGCCCAATGTTTCGGCAGGCAGGGCGTGTTTCCACGCGCACGATGTGGCTGCAGCAGAGATGTGGGTGTTCCGTAGACAGCAGGCTTGGAGAGCTTTCAGCATTGGCGTGTTGGGGCGAAGGGGCGTTCTCGTCTGCACGTCATGCCTGCCCTCCGCTGGAGGCCGCTCAAAAGCTCGTCGCAGTGCAGAGTCATGGCTGGGGAGCGGGACAAAGAGTGGAACCTGGCCAGGGCTTCAATGACACCACAGAAGTTGAAGTGGCCAGGGCACCCTGCCTCCAACACAGGGCCCGGTGCCCAGCCGCAAGTCGAAGCGTCTTCGGCGGGGGCTTCCAGGGCCGGGCAGCACGGGAAACTGCTACGGCCCGCTTGAAGACGAAATGCTGCCGAAGTGCTGCAAGCACGGGGGCGAACTTTGGAATTCACGACTGGGAAAGACCTAGGGTGAGAGTTGACACTAGGCTCCTACCATGACCGAACGTGTAGTAGGTCCCTTTCTTTGCTGCATGGAAACCGTACAGTACGCCCTCCAGGCCTGAATGCCTATGAGTCAGAACCTTGTCTTATAGGACATGGTCTTCCATGCCATGAAACTGTGAAGTACAGCAACTTGTGAACATAAAAGGAAGAGACAGGGCGGGAGAGAGGGAGAGGGAGTGAGGGACAGAAAGGCAAGGAGAAGGCTGCCCATGGTTTCGAAGTGAAGCATGCCTACGCCGGCGTAGGCTCAACTTCCCTCTGGACTTAAAGAAGCACAAGCGCTGCGCGAGACAGCGTTGCATCAGATTGCCCTACAAGTACCCGATCCAAGCGCTGCGCTGCTACACATCTCGGCAATTTCTGCAGATTCCCTCCAGCGCACAAAGGAAGTTGCAGAGACACCAACGAGCTGCCTTACACTTGAACCCCCAAGCGCATTTCAGAAGCTGCGATGTTTTCCCACCTGCTTTCAGGGTGAGCTGCCTGTGAGAGTCTGGTGCAAACCGTGGCCGACGACAGCCAGCAGTCTCTATCAACTGCGAAACACAAAAACTTGTAGGAGATCTCCGCTGTTTTCCTCGCAACTTGGACATGGAACAATAGCCAGTTTTGCAGCAAAACTCAACGCAGCCGTAGTTGGAACAGCAATGAAGGCCACCCCATAACCCATGTCGCAAAGCTGAGCCCACAAACTGCTTACGATTTGGGTCAGCAATGGAATTCGAGGTTTATGGTTTCCGACCCTTCCCTGCCGAAGAAACCTCGAGCACTCTGTGGAACAATGAAGGCCATTATCCTGTAGAATTGCCCTTCTGTAAGACCCCCTTGAACATGCACAAGTTACAGAGAAACTTATGCAGAAGTGATCGGGGTGTGTTCTTGTCGTTTGCATACGAGCAAGGCGATGCGCGAGGTCTCCCACACGGAAAACGGAGGCGTCAGCTGCTAGGGGAGATGCAAAACCCCAGCGTGACCATAAGAAGCATCTGGGCCATCCTGGGCGTGAAGTCCGAGAGCAGGTTGGATGGAATCAAGCGGTTGAGATTGTAATGTGCCGCTGAGCACAAGAAGCCTATGATCTTCAAGGAGCCTAGATTCGTTCACGTGTCATGTTGAAGGGGCTTCGCGCGAATCTCAGCAACTGTGAGATGTGGCCTCATTAAAGCTAGCACAGAAAAAGACCCACCCTCCGCCTGCTGAAGGCTCCTCATGCAGAGGTGTAGGTCCCACACCCCTCAAACCAAGGTCTTGTTGATGAGGGTGTTCATGAAGTCGTCCGGCGTGTCCTTGACCTCGCCTGAACAAGAACCCAGCAGTTCAGCGGTTTCGCATGCGCTGTCTTCTTCTGCCGTTTTGTTGGATCGAGACTTTTTGGGGGGGACCGTCGCGAAGCACCTCGCGCCAAGGGCTCCCCGCAGGACTCGAACCAGGTCACGGCGTGCCTGGGATGTCGACAGGAAACCCCCGCAAAACAAGCGAAACAGCTGCCGCCTGGATCCACACACAAAAATTGCTGACGGAGGCTCCCAGAAATCCAAGCGCACCCTCGAGCCCTCCGTCGGGCAGCCCATAGATGATGATGACAGAAGCCTTTTGCCTTCGAACCACCCCCCCTGGAGATTTTCCCTCCCCGCTGTCCACTGTCGGGATGCTTGCGGTCGCCCTTGAAGGTGTTGCGGCCGTGGAGCACCTGATTGCTCCGCGAAAAGCTCTACGCTACTGTCGAAGGCCCCCCAAAAACAAGCTTTACAAGGGGCAACGTTGCAAAGGTCATTTACAAGGTGGTCGGCTAAGAAGACTGAGGACTGAACATACTCTAAGACCTCTCATGGAACGACTTCCTGCAATCCGAGTCCGAACATCCTGAGCCCCGATGCTCGGTAGTTGTCCAGGAGGACCACGTCACCCTGCTTCATGGACATCGACACGATGTTGCGCTCGCACACCTGGTCTGCTGCTGTCCACACGATTGCGAACAACCTTCTCTGCAGACCTTGTCTTTCTCATGATGCATGACTAGTTTTATGATGAGTATGAAGACTCTGGCATTCCGTGTGGGAAACAGGGAAAGGAGTCGTCACTTTGATAGATCCAGAAAAGCAGGACCCTGAAATGAGCCCACATACTCACATGTAGTAATACAGATGTATGTGCATATACATATACATAGACATATATATATGTACATATATACATATGTATACATATATGTACTTCCCCACAACCCAGGCCTCGTTGATGTGTCTGACGTCATCGTAAGGGATCGTGGAGAGGTCACCACTGTACACCTACACACATGTCGGGAGCTTCATCTCACTCCCAAGACTCATTCGCTCTAAGACTTGAGCAAGCGGGAGCGAACAGCACAGCCCTTATGCTCAGCCAAAACCCGAGCAGGCTTCCGCAGCCTGCACCCTCTATCCGCCACACAAAAAAACCTATCCTTGGCACGCCCCGTGTAACAAGTGTCATACGCAACTCGTCTCAGACGAAAGGGAAAGCACAAACCTCGCCCCTTCGTTCCTTTGTTGCGTTGCCACGCTGCATCGGTCATTCCAACCTCTGGAACCGTGCACGGCCGGCGGTCGCGCAGGTAGCCTTAGACAGACTTAAACGCTTATGAGCAAGATGCAAGAAGCTTCTGTCGGCTCCTCAAGGCTTTGCCAAACCCCTCCAGACCCCCGAATCCCAGCCCCAAGCACAGCAGCAGCAGACTCAGTAGCGCCCAGTCGCGGCTGTGGTTGTGCAAGTTGCAGAACCACACTGGCTGACCTGGAAAGGGGAACCTGCATCCCCCAGCCCTCAACGACTGAAACGTACTGAAACATACTGAAACCCTGATCTCCAAGTGCTCTCAGCAGATCACGAAGTTCCCCCCACAAGCTCCCCTCAAAACTCCCCTCGAACAAAACCCTTCTCTTTTGCCTGTCACCGGGTGCTTGTTGATGGGCGACTGTGCATGCTCGATGGCCTGCGCTCCGCTCTCAGCTCTCTGTCGCATCACCTTGGACCTGAAAAGCCATGATCCTCCTGGAGTCCGAACTTCCTAGAGGGTCTCCAAGATCATGAGCCCTTGGCATAAAATTCGGAACTGGGGACCCGATGCAAGGATTCAGGACCCCAGGATGCAATCACAGACTCGCACAGCATCAGCGCTCACCTGCAGCCGGTAGGGGTTCGACTGGTCCGCACCATAGATCATCTCCAGGTCCATGTCGAACCTGGGTTGCAAGGGGGGGGCCTTTTCCCGGCGCTGCGGTGCTTCAGGCTCCAAGCTGCAGATTTCGTGGCCAGGGAGCTTAGGAGCCACCACCTTCAGGATCAGGTCCTGGCAGTGGAGGGGTACATCATCACAGAGGGGCTGAGGGGGAGCAGGGAGCAGATCTAAGAGGGTCCCTTTTGATGGAATACTGAGGTACACTTCTGCACGCGCACTTTGGCAAGGCAAGAACTTATGAGATGGATTTCTGTCAGGTACGTCCAGTGGCGTCCCACTGGATATCACAGGCATCCAACCAGTGTCTTTGTCAGCACCGGATTGGAGCCCCCGGTGCCCCCTACAGTGCAAAGCATGGCACAAACGTGGCAAATGCGATGTGCTGCACCATGTCCAGGTGTTGCCACACACACATACACACATCTGCATTGTATGGCGCCGGGCATGTCACACAGAATGGATACCTGCAAAACATTGCAAAACCCTAAAAAAACCCTAAGCCCAAACAAAGGCCCCATCCTCCCGTCTCTTGGATGTCCTGCAGGAAATCGGCCGTCGACTCCCGGAAGCCCTCGGGCAGCGCACCGAGGAAGTTCAGGTCCAGGTTGCTCCTGGGACTTAATTTTGGGGGCCCCTTTTTGGGGGCCCCTTTTGGGGGGGCCCTTTTTGGGGACCCCTTTTGGGGACCCCTTTTGGGGGGCCCCGTTTAAAAACCCCTTTTGGGGGGACCCCTTTTGGGGGGCCCCTTTTGGGGCCTTGTCGGTCTTGGGCAGGAGCTCGGGATGTTTTGGGCTTGCAGGCTGGAGGCTCTTGGGACTTGTGGCCGTTTTCTGAGCGCTTTGCAACTGACAATGCCTAGCTGCAACGCCGAACGCATGATCCAAACTGACCGCCCTCGGCCGCAAGCCCCCCGGAAATCGAAGCAACCGGCACAAGCCCTTCAGAAAACCCTGACTTCATTCAAGGCGCACAGAGATGCGGACCTCAAGGCGAGCTTTCGATTCCGACATCGATGACTTGAGCTTGTGATGAGTTTGAAGCCGGCAATTGCCATGAGAGTTGCACCGGGGGAAAAAGGGCTTCCATGATTTAAATGGATTTGAAGGGGTTGGAACGGATTTGGATGGGTTTGGAGATGTGAGAATCATACTTTGGATCTGGCCGGAAGCCTTGTTGTTGTAGATGCGCTCAAGGACATCCTTGTCCAAGTCGTTCACGATCCTTTGGCACGCTGGACGTGGAGGGCTCGGCACAGGATTTACAGTTTCTATGCCTTGAGGATCCTTGAGGGCCGATAGGGCGGGGGAGGATGTGAGAAGGGCAGGGTGAGAAGCTGAACCCATCGCCGCGTCGCTTGGCGCCGTCGGCCACCAGGAACTCACCGCCACCCTCGGAGGCAGGCTCGAAGCACCTCAGCTTCTTTTGGGTCTTGGGCAGCTTCAGGGTCTGGGGCGCGAAGGGTGTCTTTGCCGTGTGCACCTTGAGGGTGCGCTTTTGATTCCCTCAGGAAAAAGAGAAGTCCCAAGCCTCAACAGCGCTCAATGCGACAAGAGCGCACGAACGCGCCATACGTGGCCGTCTTCACAAAGGTCGACTGGCGGAACTTGAACATTCTGATACATTCTGAAAGACTCCGAAAGACGTAACAGCTGGCATCAAACTGCTGCTGCAGACATAAAACGCCGACACACCAGCGAATCGGGGTTGGATTCTACCGCTCTCGTTAGAGCAGCGTCCTCGTTGTGCAAGCCGACAAAGTGCCTGAGCTATGCTCCGAACCACAACGTTCACAGCCACTAGGACCTCTAGGAGGGCACCCTGAGAAGAACGCGTCAACAACTAGCTCCGAAACGCGGCCCAGGTGCCCAGCCAGGGAGGGTTTGTTCACGGCCTCATACACGGCATGCTTCCTTGGCTGTTGTGGGACCCCCCCTGGCGCAGGTCGGGAAGAGGAGCCATTGGGCAGCCACCGAGTCCTAGCTTCCATCTGAAACCCCGAATCTCCACAAAGGAGAGCAACAAAACGATTAAAAACAATAAAAAAACTCCAAATTTTCTCTAACCCTCAAACCCTGAACTCAAATCAACTCCCGAGCCCACACATGGTCCGCACCGGCCGGGCGGCTGCACCTCCATTGCTCGCAGTCCAGAAGTGTGGATGGGGTCCAGGCAAGGATTCAGCTGGAGCGCCTGAGGGCGACTTTCGAGGAACACATGCAAAGCCGAATGAAACCTTGAAGTCGCTTGAAAAATCCGCGCAACTCGCACCCGAATTCCAGGGTCAAGGGCATATCGAGCCTCGTAGAAGCCGCGGAAGCCCTCGGCATCCTGAGAGATGCGCCAAAAAGAAAAACAACTCACGGCTCGCGGGAACTCACGGCTCGCGGGAGCTCAAGTCTGACACTATCCTCGGCTCAAGTCCTTGGTACAGTAGCTTACACTTCTTGGTATCAGGCCTTGAGGTACGACACATAGGCTTGATTCAACACCCAAGCTCAAGTGGCTAGAATCCTTCCTAAGCCCTTGTCTAAGACGTGCAGGTGCCCTTCAGATTCTTTTGAGGTAGAGGGTGTGGAGCGATTGTGGAGCTCAAAAGGTCACAGTCTGCCAAGACTTGGAAGATGTTTTAAGCCCAGCCAAAACATCCCCATGCCTCCGGCTTGCCCTAAACCCTAAACCCTAAACCCTAAACCCTAGCGTTCGCCCTCTTTAGGGCCCCCTCCCCCCAACAAAATGTCGGGAGATCGCCTTCGTCGACTCGAAGTTGCGGAACCAGATCGCGCCGTGCTCCTCGCAAGCGCGGTCTCCCAACGCCGAACGCTCTTGCTCGTGAATCCCAAGCAAGCCCCTTAAGAAAAAAAGAAACGAATAAAAAAGCTCCTACACCCTTTCCCTTTGAAACTTCCTAGTCTAAACTTTCCTCTACACCTCCCCAAACTTCCTGCAGCCCGCCCCCTCCCTAAGCCGCAAGCACCCTCTGACACGGAAGATGCGTGGATCCTGGAGCTGCGCCATGATCTTCTCCCGCTGGGCCAGAAACCACTCCTTCTCGGTGCCCTTCTTCCTTTGATTCTTCTTGAGCCCAAACCCTAAGCCCTAAGCCCTAAGCCCTCAGCCCTAAGCCCTAAGCCCTAAGCCCTAAGCCCTAAGCCCCAACCCTGTGAGCCCTCTGAGCCCTAGAAGCGTTTGCCTGTTCACAGTAACGAGATGTCGCTGACTTGACCGCAGTCCCAGCAGCAGCGGCCCTAAGCCCTAAAGCCCTAAAACCCTCAAACCCTAAAACCCTAAACCCTTACTTTAGGGGGCCTGAGAGGCTCAGAGCTGAGGAGCTTGGTTCATTCCTTCGTGGGCAGGAAAGCTCGGCTTCAGGAACAGCTGAGGCTTACTCGAGGTCACAAAAGGCGCCCCCACAGATCTGCCCAGCTGCAAGTCCGCAAGCTCCGCAGCGTCGATGATCAGCGGAGCAGTCTTCTGGACCGGAGGGAGCCTCTGTTCTCCAGGGCGCCATGATCATCTGAAACCCCAGAATAGACAGATCCCCTTTTCCATCCCTTCCCTCTCCAACGTTGCCTCTAGGCCTAGGCTGAACACTCGACACATTGACATTCTGGCAGGAGGCTTGCTGATATTGATGTCATCGGCATTCCAAATGGTCGCCGGGCAGTCGGGAAGGGCCCCGGAGAGGTCTCCCTTTGCTGCCACCTCCAGGGTTGCATCAGAGAGGAGTGCTTGTGTGCGAGGGGTTAGACGCCTTCTCCGCCACGGCCGTCTGGCTGGGCGCCTGCTGGCAGCGGGCCACCTCCGCCCCCGAGAGAACAACGTGAGAGCGAGAGAGCGAAGCAACAAAAAGTGAAAAGAGTGTCTGGCGCTGCTACTTGAGTAGTTTAAAAAGAAAAGCACTGCAAAAGATCTCCGGCAGCGTCCTTCACCAGGACTGAGCAGAACAGTCCAAACTTAGTAACTTCGCCCGGAACCTTGCCTGGCTCCGTACAGCGCGCTGCTTGCGGCTTCGCGCCACTGCCGCCAGGCCGGCAACCGCAGTGGCGGCCGCGCCCACGACTGCGGGGGAGGTGGTGGCCTAGGCTGCGCATCTTTGGAGGGCACGTGGGTTTCATGCATATCAGATGGCTTGTTTTGAGAATGAGAAGAAGCAACGTGCCGAAACACCTTGCAGGAGAAGCGAAGGAATCTCTGCCTTCAAAAGACAGGTGGCCGGGGCAGAAGCTGCAGACGCTCCCGCGCGGAGTGCGGGGGTAGTTGGGGCCTTGGACGGTGCCGAGCCCACGAAGGCCGTGCAAGCGACGGTGGCGGCCGCTCCCACCTGGGTCTTCAGCAAGCGACTCGGTCCAGCACCCTGGTCGCCCCTTACATCCTGGGACTTCCTGGAAACCCCACTAAACTTTCGAAGCCTCCGAACTTGCTTCCCAACCACCCCCCCCCCCTGTCATGAGAGCGCTTCGGGTCACGATGCTTAACTCGCAAGCTTTGTAGAAGAGTACAAACCGAGCACCAAAGTTCCAACCCAGCCGCCATGATGGCACGTCTCTCAGTCATGGCGCTGGCCTAAACAATCTCGTCGGCTTCCCACGCTACGTTTACACCTTAAAAACAGCTGCAGGTCACGAGCTTCAAGCATCAGCTGCTCCAAGCGAAAGCAGAAAGCACACTAAAGCATACGAAAGAGGCTACGCAGACTCGATCACCGAAAAGAGGCAAAACTAGCTCTAGGAGTTCCGTCAGCGTGGAGCCGCTGGGCAACGTTGGCATGTGGTGCGAATCCTCTCTTTCGCGAAACCTCGTTTTGGCCTTTTGTGGTGACCTCGTGGACCATGGCAAGAGGGCAGGGGGGGGCAATCGAGAAGGCCAGCACCATCTAGCACCTATCAGAAGGGGGCATGGCAAGAAAACACATGGTTTTGGACAAGAACCGGATGTGACTTCTTCCTAAACATCCTCTAAGGTGGGCTTCATAGGCTTCCAGAGCTCTTTTCTGCCTCTTTTTCTCGCATTCTGACCCGAACCTCCCGCTGGAGCCTGCCGGACTCGACCTGAGGTTTGGGATGTCAGAATGATGTCAGGTGTTTTCCGTTGATGCTGGGACTTTGGACTCACCAATTACCCCCAGCAACTCCTCGGCATGGGGTGCTGTTCAATGGGCTATGAAACCGCATCCATCATACATTCCCGGGCACTAACCCGCGACAAAAAAACCCAAACCTCGAGCTGTGCCACAAGTCATGCCGCCAAAGGCGCTGCAAACCACCAGAGCTCCCTGCAGTAAGAAGAGCTTCGGACAGGCTTACAGGCGTGCATGGGCCTTGTGCCATAACCCCTGGTGACCCGGATCTCAGGTATCAAGAAGTCGGCGGACATGCAGCTTTTCGCGGGACAGCGCGAGAAAATACTTCGTCGGGTCTGATGCACACATGGGTGGCGTTTTTGTCAGCTCCCACGGACTCTTGGCCCACTGAAACGTGAACATCTCGAACTTACCGCAAGCCTTTGGCCTTTGGCCTTGCAACACATGCGCCAACGCCAGACACAGCTGTCCGGGATCTATTTCGATTTTGGAGACGCCGGCAAAACTTTACATGCTCCTCCCACTGCTATGCAATGGGAGTCATGTGACTGCAAGATCTTCGATCTCTGAGGATGCATATGTTCATGCCCGAGAGGTTTCCGGTATTCTACAAGTTGCACCCGGATGGGTGCTGACCGCAGGTCAGTGAAATTACTTCACGCAGTGCCTGGCCCTGCCGAGCAACAACAGCAACAACAACAGATCTCGGAGCTAACATTGAAGAAATCGCAGGGGCATTCAGCCCCAAGTGCTAGGAGTCGCGGCACGCGCTTGAAGAAATCCTCGAAAAAAATCGTAAAGAGTAGCACTTCAAGGTGAGACGACGTGTGGGGTATATAAATAACCTCGGCATGAATCACGGGCTCCCGCCTCGCTTACTGAATCTCTGGTGAAAGCTCGATCGGCAAGTCTGAGAGGCTCTCCTCAGCTGTGCTGTTGAGTAGAGCGACTGCAAGCTCCGCATACTTGGCGATCTCGGAGGCAGCCTCCTTGCAGACCTCAGGCCACGCAAGCCACGCAAGCGCAAGACACCAAAGCACTCCCGGACTCCTCAAGCACCTCTTGAATTTAGAGGGATTACAGCACCGAAAGGCCCCAAACAGTCAAAGGCATGTCAAAGAAACAGTGGAGACAATGGGAGACAAAGGGAGACGAAGGGAGACAAAGGGAGGCGAGGAGCACAGCAACCCGGCAAAGCCACCCACATGAATGGAGACAAAGGGAGACGAAGGGAGACGAATGGAGACAAAGGGAGACAAAGGGAGACAAAGGGAGACAAGGAGCCCAGGAACCCGGCAACAGTCCTCAGAATGTCGGCAATCCATAAATGAATTTAGAACCCAACAGTAGACTGCCTGGGGCAAAAAAGACTCCTAGATTCAAGTGCCTCTCCCAGGCCTGAGCAAGTTCGAAGACCTTGTCACGGCCGAGGCAAAGCATGTCTGCTCCGGTGTCAGCTCCCGCTTGCCCGAGATAGGTCCAAGAAGTCCAAAGGCACTGTTCGCAGAGCCAATCGCCCTCCGACAGAGTCAGAGACGTCAGAGACGTGGGCATGCTGGACACATTGGAAGCTGGTAAGGTGTTAGTCCAAGCCCTGGAGATGTCTTGAGAGCCGGCCAATAAAGGCAGGCGCGTCTTGCTGTAGGTGATGTTCCCACGCGCAATGAAAAGGAGACTCTCACACCGCCCCCCCGGCAAGAAAAGAGTCTCCTGCGCCATGACATGCCAATCCATTAAGCAGCGCACGCACAAGTCACGCCGGAAGGCTGCATACTTGCAGCAAAGTCCGTTCAGGAGGGAGTGGCCGCTGACCACCGGAAGTAAGGCCTCTTGACATAGCTCTTCGTACAGGAAGTGTGGCAAGGAGGCAGCAAGCTCAGCCTTGCCAGGGGGTGTCACCCTCGACATGTGCCGCCTTGCGTAGCTGCTGAGGTGCTGTTCCAAGCTTGGGGGCACCGGATGCACCTGAGGCAGGCAACGAATGGCAACAAATTCTGAGCGCTGGATGTGGTCTTCTTGGGAGGAGCCCCTTGAAAGTACCGCTCTGGGACAACATCACTAGATATGGAAGCATTCAGGGGTACACCCCCCGATCAATGACACGCTAAGAGATTGTGGAAAGAGCTTAAAGAAGGGGAGCCCTTCGGCAGGGCATGGCACGGCAGGCCCCGCAATCCCCCCTCAAACCGTGAGGACGCAGCAAAGGTTTTGACCCCGCTGTTCTTTCAGCCCTTTGCAGCCATTGAAGTCTCAGCTTCACCCTTGGAAAGCCTCCACAAGTCTCACATGTTCGATGTTGCAAAACTTCACAATCCCCTGCAGCTGATCCTCGTGATTCCCCCAGCAGAAGCCCCCCAGAAGCCCCCAGAGGCTTTGTGATGACGCTCAGCCCACTGTAAAGACTGCTAAGGCTGTGCAAGAAAGCTTCAGATCGCAAAAGCCTGTATTGAAAAAGGGAAGCCCCCTGAAGCTTATGAACCGTAGACTCGACTCGAACCTCGAACCGTTCAGCAGTGCTGAGGCGCCTGGAGGTAGTCGAACAGCTTGTCCTCTGCCTCACGCGGGGTGAAGGAGTGAAACCGGCGACGACTCACAAGACAAAACTTCTGTCAGACGGAAAGCACTTCGGGGGTGGGGGACGGGGGGTCGGGAAGGGGAAGGATGGAGGAAGGGTTCGGCGGAAGGCTCGTGGGGGCGGAGGGTGTAGGTGCACGTGCCCGCTTGATGTTCTGTTCTACGGATAGAAACATCAGAGACGCATTTCGGACGGGTCGGCAAGCATGATGCCGTCGTAGGTGGCATTTTGAGTTATACAGGGGAGTTCGTGACGTAAGAGTCATGTCTAGATAATTGTAAATCGCCCCAACAACCGCAACGTGAAAAGGATTGGGTCTTAGTCTCAGCATGTCCCTGCACCCTTCATCCCCTCTGCCTCCTTCCGCATCCGCTTCAGCCGACGAAGGTCTGAGATGTCGTTGGTGACCTTACTAGACTTGGGATTTGCAGCAGCTCTGGCATCTCTGGCCCACAGAAACTGCTTGAAGCGGCTCCACAACGCTTCAGACGCGAATGCCGAGCTGCTACAGATGTGAAGATGGACGCGAATAAGACACAGAGCGCAGTGCTGAAAACCGAGAGCCAGCGCTCTGCCGGGGTGTGCAGCTCCATATTCTCCGTAATGCGCGAGGGCGGCAATCTCGACAAAGCCTGCATGTGACAATGCTGGCGTGGTGAGAGGTATGGACATGTCAGATTGCTTTCCTTCAAAGGTTCCGTTTGCAGACAAGCGGCCCACTCCGTGCTCCGGGCATACTGGCTATACCATGGCAAGCCAGCCAACAGCGCATCTTCTGCCCAGCCGCCGCTCTGTACGCCGACTCCGAACCATGCACAGGTCAAACTGTGCAAGCAGATTAAGGACAGGAGGCCCATCCAAGCCACATTCCAGCCGGCCCGGACTTCTCGGCTTGTCTTACGAAGCATGTTATGCAGAAATGTAGCCATCCCGGAAGCCTCATAGAGGTGCGGGAAAGCAGCCAAGCGCAGGAACTGCAGCGCCGAGAGGCTCCCCCACGCAAGGGGGGGTTTGGCCGAGGGGGATGCACCCCAGACTGCCAGAGCAACCCTCGCGGCCACCAGCGAGGCCTCGAGAACCCAGGCTGCGCAAGCGAGCACCGAGCACCTGAAGATCCCGAAGATCCCGAAGATCCCGACGCGCCCCTTCTCTCGACTTTTGGAGAGAGGGGCGATGGAACGCAGTGTCCTGGCAAGGAGGCGCATGGCCCAGAAGGAAATGGAGAGGACGTCCAGAAAGCCGTGCTCAATGCCGAATGCGAAGAGGGGAAGCAGCACCAAATCCGCAGAAATGAAGGCGATGCTCAGCAGAGCTTCGATTTTGGAGCCCATCCCTGTAAAGATGTCAAGCATGCTGCCCTTGGAAGTGGCGGCTGCGTCCAGGACCTGTTGGAACGAGCTGCGCCGGGTAATGGCTGTCCTCTTGTCACTCTTTAACTTGATCATCTCCTGCCACTCCCGGTGGACCTGGAAGCCTTGCTTGCCAACATCCTCGTCCTGCTCCGGCCACGTGGTGATGGTCCTGGAGAAGTCCTGTATACCGCGGAGTGCACTGTTAAAGGACACGTGCGACCGAGGTGGCGTGTAGGATGACTTCGAGGAGCTCCGATCTCGTGTCCGCGACCTCTCGGGGCTCGGGCAGCACAGATTCAAAGCTGGAGGTAACCCTTCTGGTGATTCTGGTGCCGGCGCATTCAGCTCGGAGAAAGCGTGCTTCGGAGCCTCAAACAAAGCAGCGGCACTTCTGTCAACTGGCCCTGCCTACGCAACCTACAAAGCACAACCTGCGAGCACTCTGCGAGCATTGAAACGGAGAGATCCACCAAAGTCTGACCGCAGGGGAACGGGCGACCACGCGCCTTAATCCTCGAAGGGTGGTAAGAGGGGGTTGATCAGCACCTCCCGTGCCGTTCCGCGAGAAGCGTCCAACTGTGCAACTGTTCTCCAGTAATTTGATCACTGGGGCATCGCAATGTTGCGGCGGACGACGCGAAGCTTGGCTTGTTCATGTTCGTGCGCTGGCACGCCTTCAGGCACCGTTTGACAGAAATCAGCGCCTGAAGGCTGGGACTGCAAGCTGATGTACTCGAGCCTTCTTGATTTATGTGCGTGCGCATTCCTCTCTTTCTTCATTCTTCCTTTTCCTGTCGTATTCCGTCGTCTTTCTTCCTGGATACACAGACCAACAGGACTAAAAAGAACCGAAAATGAAAAAACACGCTACCCTAAGGGAGCACGCTCGCCTTTGAAGATGCACGACCTGGATATCCCGCGTCTGCGGAAGACCTAGCCTGCTCGAGAGCCCGCATTCCCTGACACATCTTGGGCGCAACACCCACGCAGCCCTGCCACGGCGCATCTTTATAGCGGCGTGCAGCTGGAACCCCCGAGCTCTTGACCCGAATTCCCAGAGAAGAGCCGTCCGTTACCGCATGTTACTCTGCTCCTTCAGCACGGCAACCTGCGACTCGAGGAGCTCAACAATCAGCTGCTCGATCTCGTGCAGAACTTCAGGAAGCGTCCGGGCCATGGCTGCGCTCGTATAAAGGAAAAAAACGAGTACCGCACGAGAAAGGCGAGTTTTTCGTTTTTTGGTTGTGCTTGCCAAACAAGACTCTTCTTGTTGTCCCAGGATCCCTTCTGCGGCAGCTGTGCTCAGCAATTCTTTTCTAGATGCCAATCCTGCGTGCTCAAGCCACACACACACACAACGTCAACCAACAAGAGAGAAACGATCGGGAAATGAACCCAAGACGCATCGTGCAGCTGCAGTGTAACTTCCATACGCAGGCAAGCACATTTGTTCTTGCACCTCAAAGGTACAAAGAACCCCGTAGCCCGTTTGAGGCTCTCCAAGTTAGGGGCACGTGCCTCGCACCCATGATGGCCGCCCGACCTGACACATCCCGGGCGAGGGGTCCAAAGCTTGTATTGTCACTGCCCAACAAACCTTGTCAGGTTTCGAGCATCCCAACCGCTGTGCGATGAAGAGGGTTAAGATGGTGGTTTGGGGCATCCGGGTTGGGGCTTGCCTTCAACAAACTTGGGGTTTTGGAACGTCATCGGGGCTGTAGGCCTCCCAAGGGTTCCCACCAACACTCCTTGTGGGATTTCTTTTTTGGGAGGGCGGGGGGGTGTGGTGCAGCTTTGAAGTTCTTTGGAGTTCTTCGAGATGTTTCGGGAGGGCTGTGAGGGCTCTGAGGGTTTTCAACCATTTGTTTCAGGCTGCTACGCTTGCAAGAACTTGGCCGTGAAAGTTGGAATTCCCCCACGCTGTTTTGCGCAACCGCCCTCACTAGACTAGGAGGGTGGGCTTGTGCGGTTAGGCAGCGAACCGAAGCGCATGCTGGACCACGAAAGCGGGCACGCATGAGGTCACACCACAAGCAGGTCGCACCACAAGCTGGTGCCAGACGGTGGTCTGGAAACAGAACCCAAAGGTGGCACAAACGTACCACGACTGGAAACCCGGAGAAGAAAACCGCTCAGTGCAGGGTTTGGTTGACTCAGTTCCACCTCCCTCACTTCTGGCGGAGCTACAAATCAATCGGATGGGGGCACTGCCAGCACTTAGTAACAATTGTAAGGACGCAGCGCAGCTCAACTTTTGATCCCAGATTCCCGATCCCACGTTCTCCCACCGTGGCGGCCCCCCTGACATGCAACTCGACCTGAAAGGTTGCAGTTCAGGCACGGCAACTGCGAGGCACAAGCAGAGTGGCTTGCATGGCAGGTTGGCGGCTACACAAGGTCGTCATGTAGTCTTGTCCAGGTTGCATGGGTTGCTTGGGTCTGCGTGGCTTGAATTCACACTTCTGTACGTCCCACATGCTTTTGTTCATCAACAGCTTGGCAGATCCTATTGCCCTTTCTTGAGCACTGCAGATAAACCCAGAGAAACCTCGGAAGCATGTCTAGATCCTTCTGCAAAGCCAGAGAAAGCTGCGCTGAGGGGTGGCTGACGCGCTCGACGCTCGACCGATCCAAGATCTCGATACTCAACATGGGTCAAAACGTCACAAAACCTGTCAAGAACCATCCTTTCTCCGTCTCAGCACTGGAGTGCGATAGGCTCAGGTCCAAGAGAAGACATCGGCGAACATTCGTGCTCCACTGCGTCTGCGGTGTAGCTCTGCTAGGGTCTCAAGGAGCGTAAGGTGCAGATTGTTCCACGGGGGTGCGTGGAGGTTGTGCGGCTGATTGATGATGTCTCTTGAGTTGCAAGTGATCCCTGAAATCAAGCCGCAAGAAGCGCAAAGATGGAAAGTGGTGCTAAGCCAACACCGAAGCTGTACGTGACGGCCTCACTCTTTGCCTCCTCGGCCGCAGTGAACTTCACGATCACCACACCCCCTCCGCCGTCGCCACCGTTGCCTCCAACGCCAGAAGTCGTCGACCCGCCGCCCCCACCACCGCCCAGACCATCCTGGCCTGGCAAAAGCAGAAGGCGATGAAAATGAGACTCTCGCTTTGGAAGAACATGCGAGACTTTCTCAGCTACTTATGCACCAGCTGAGAAAGACTCAGAGGATCTCAGAGGGGGATGGTAGGGGCATCCTGTGCGTCTCTGAGGCTGAAGCCCTTCTTGCCGGGATTCTTTCCGCCAGGGGCACCGCCGTCCCCACCTCCTCCATCCCCGCCCTTCGCCGTCTTTTGACACCTGGACATAAGGTCTCAAAAATTCTCAAAACCTGCATAAAAAGGACTGAGAAAGCGCTGCAAAGATCAGCCTGGGATCATGTGAGCCGCCACCCCCTCCACCACCATAGCTTGCCTTCCTGCAGTGCCAAATCTAGAGTGTGCCCGGAACCTTGAACCGTTCAGCTTCCAGTAACCGAATACATTCTGCGAGTCAGCATCCCTGAGCTACGATCTGCTATAGTACTCAGCATTCCACTGCCAGTTTCTACCACCTGCTCCACGAAACCTGCCGGGCTGCTTCCCCGACACCTCGGACTCAAAGCCGCTACCACCATCACCACACAGCGTGTTGGTTCCGCTCTTCCCTGCGCCACTGGCACCACCGCCTCCACCCGCGTTCCAGGTGTTAGCAGTGCCCGAGCCACCTGACATAGAACACGACAGGTCGCACACCGTACAAACCTCCCCACTTCCGCATAGCATGTCCATGTGCCAAAAACTAGGACTTGCTTGAAAGCATGCACGGCCTGAGTTTCCATGGCCCTCCGTGCCAGAATCGCCCGACTGCTTACTTTGAATGGACTTGCCGCCATGTGCGCCATACTTGCCACCACCACCGTTGCCACCATCGCGGCCTTTCTTGTCACCGTCACTGCCACCGCCTCCACCACCCTTTGCGACGAAGTCCCCAAACTTGGAGTCCTCACCACTCTTTCCTCAGAGAGCCACCACACAGGAATCACAACACGAATACCAGAATAGCTAACGCGGCTACGTGCTGCCCACAGTCGTGGAATGGCGCAGAGTCTCCGTCCGACGCGGGGCCACCTGCTCCAACGCCACCCTTGCCGCCCGCACCCACCTTGATCCTCGGCTCGTGCTCGGCTGGTGACTCTCCCACTGGGCTGGGCTTTTTCTGTGCTTTGGCGGCGGCTTCTTTGGCTGTGGCACGCGATTCTGAAAGCTCTGTTTGCATGTGCATACTGCAATCCCAGAGTCTTGTACTCGGTGCCCTTTTTGGCTTGGAAGTCCTAACTCAAATTCCCTTGAGCAATGGTTCCTCTGTCCAGCTCTCTCAAGGGCACTCTCATTGCATTCAGCCCTCGTGGCTTACGGGCACAATGGTTCTAGTTACGCGCTTTGGGGATGCTCCTTGATCTCCACCACACCGCCGCCGCCCCCGCCTGCCGGCATGCTCGCTTTTTTGGGCTCAAAAAGCCGCTTTGGGTCGCTTTGAGGCTTTGAGGCTTTGAGGCTTTGAGGCTTTGAGGCTTTGAGGCTTTGAGGCTTTGAGGCTTTGAGGCTTTGAGGCTTTGAGGCTCTGCTTGTTGCGGCCTTTGGTGGTTTTGGACTCGCCATGACTCGCCCCTGCCTCCGCCAGACCTCCCGCCGCCGCCTCCTCCACCACCCACGATGAGGATGGTCGCCGTGCCGTCGGCGGAGGGCTTCCAAGCATCGCTCCTAGGCTGGCGGCAAAGGTAGCACAAACTCCTGCTGAATCGTGAAAATTCGGAATTCGCCATATGCGACCTGAGGGTCTTCGTAAAAGTTTTCACCTCAGCTTCAGCTGCAAGCCCCGCGTCCTCAGCTGTTCGGGACCATCGTTGTAAACGTGGGGACCACACTTCCATTCGAAGCTTCGGGTCCGTGACTTGGCCCAAGCCGCGTCGATGACAAGTCCAGAACGCTACTTTCCATTCGGTCACGCAAGTAAAACGAACAGCTAAAGAGGAAAACTTGAGAGAAGAAGGTTCAAAAACACTCGGCAAACAAAGACGCAAAAACACACCAACAAAGCTCAAGGGGGATGATTTCCGGCAGCACGCACTGCAGTTCGCCAACGAGAGCAACACACCACCTGCAGCAAATCATCAATAAATGCCGAGAAACGATGAATCTGCTCTCTTCATGTCTTCTGATCACGCCAACGCTGTCCATCGGCCTGGGTGGAGCTCGAAATGTCCTCCCATAGACCGTGCAACTCTTCCACGAAGGTTGCTCGATATGTATTTTGCAAAATTGAATGCCGCTGAGCGTCAAAGCTTTGAAAGAAACCGTGCCATCAGCATCCACAGCTACACTTGTCTGGTTCACGACGGCAAAACACGAAGGTAGAATGAGCAGAAAACCTCAATTGCCAAAACACACAAAATCAGGGCCGTGCAAGATTGCTAAACCCCGACAAGCAAAACGGACCAAGATGCTGATGGCGAACATCAAGCCGCACCCATTGCACAGCAGGGCCGTTTTTTTGAGCCCATATGGCTTTCGGCAGCTAAGTTGAAAAACACATATCGCATATCGTCGAACACTATATTTTGTTGCATTAACATGCCTGCCACACCATACCACGCCTGAATGTTGCCCCACCTCCTAGCACCTTGCTGTTTAATGCACAAGGTGACAAAACAAAACACAAGCCAAGTCGTTTTCCATCAATGTCCACCAACATGCATACGAATTTCCCAAACACGGTCAGTTGGCAGACTAAACACAAGGCGCAAATAATGCAAAACAAAAAACAGAATTTCACTGGCGCATTGGCTGCTCGATTTTTGGTGGCGAGCCAGCTCGGCAAATGTGTTTTTGTTTGCCTTGCCGTGGGTATAAATCTTCTTTGTATACCCGCGGCCGTCTTTTATTTTTTAATACCACCTATCGCACGCGTAGTTCGTCCTTGTTAAATTCATGAGGATTGGCGGCAACATCTTTTGCTTATCTGGTTGCGCTTGTAAAACTGACCTTCAGCCAGGGCTATGCAAACAACAAACACCTCCAGCATGGCCGGACGATGCCGGACGTGTTTTTTGCTCTGACGCGGCTGTAACGGCGGCCGTCTTACTTTTAAATTACAAATTTACTACCTCGCAAATCGCACACAGAGCTCGTACAGTCAAAGCAATGCACAAAGAACTCAAACATTGGCGGAAGTTATTTGTTGCCTAATCATGGCTGCAAAAACAACACTTGATGCTTTAGTGTTTTGCTGTCCCGGGAATTGTTGTACGAAAGCGAGACGGCGAGGAGGCCTTCCAAGGAGATGTCAAAGAACTTCACGAAGGGAGTTTTAGGTGAACATTCACATGTAAACATGATGCAACCACTCCCCATGTAAGCTCTAAGTGCTCTTCATGCTCCAACACTCAGTGATGCCGAAATGCTCAACTTGCGCTTCCACGCTCAACAGTCTGAACCTGCTTCCACACTCGATGCTCCTACACTCAACGTTGCAGACCTGATCTTGCATATCTGCTCCGTGCACTCGTGCCTGATGATGCAGAGGTGCTCTGCAAATCTTGCTCTGCAATCTCCACAGACATGTCAACGTGACTTGCTGCTCTGCACACTCACTCCGAACGATGCAGATCTGGTCTGTGATCATGTTGTGCTCTGTCAAAGTGCTCATCACTCTTGCACAACCGAGCTCCTATGCACTGCACACCTTCACAGCATCATCTTCCATGTCTACCCGCATGTTCACTCATGACTCATGACGGTGGGGCACTTCAGGGAGTCTGGGGTTGGGGAGTCCGGTCTGGGGTTGGGCACTCCAGGAGAACTCTGGGGTTGGGCACTCCAGGGGCACTCCGGGAATGGGCGAGGAGTAGACTGGGCGAGGAGAAGAGTTCCGGGCGAAGAGAAGAGCTCCGGGCGAGGAGAAGAGTTGAATTTAGAGTCTCACAACCCCACACCGAGGGTGGGGAAATAAACCATTAGGGTTTAGGGTTTAGGGTTTAGAGTTTACAAAGATCCCCAATTTCTCATAAATGTTGCGCGTGCCAACAGTCCAGGTACTAAAAGTCACGACGAAGCAAAAAAAAATACGACTCAGGAAAAAAGAAAGTTACAACCAAGGCAGCTATCCTCGCAAGCTACTGCGCAAGTTTTCTGCATGAGCGAAATCAGGAGTCGGCCGCTGGTCTGCTGCCCTCGAGCGTCTGTCGTCCGGATCCTGTAGCTCTGCGGTTCACCTATGCCCCTGCAGCCCAGGATGAATGTTAGGTTGCCGAACACCATCCTGCGCTTTGGCAGGGCTTTCCTTACGCCAGGGTCAACATCATGGGTGCGCTGCGGGCCACGCCGCCCAAGCGTGCCAGGTGTGGACACAGGGGGTGTCGTTTGACGTCTCGTTAACACAACCCTGCCCTCGAACTCGGTGCACATGTGCATGATTGTGCACGCCTGGGGGCTGGGGGTTTGTCGCTGAGCCTGCGGAGAAAGGGCACGTGGTGAGCCGCGTGTAACGCGCGCTAGCGCACCAGGAATGACAAAGTTGTTTTCGCGCCGGCGCGAGAGCGGCCAATGCGCGTCAGCATCTTGCGCCTGACTTCGAAGCGCTTGCCCTTGAGCGGACCTACAGTGATGGTAGAGTGGATTGCGTGGTGAGAGGAGGTGTGGCTGGCCGTCACTTCTCCCCTTTGCCCCTTTGCCCCTTTGCCCCCTTGCCCCTTTGCCCTTGGAGTTCGAGCGCACCGTCCTTGACGAGAAGGTAGAACGTTGTGCGGTGGGGCGGAACCTCGCTGCCCGGTGGCTTGGGGCCGCGAAGCACAATCTCGTTGGCACATGCGCAACAGGCTCAGACCACTCAAAGAGGCGGCCAGAAGGACACCCACTGCCGCCCTGTTGATCCTGCAGGCCCCTGTAGGATCAGTACATGCTAACGAACATGCCGGCCGTGGAGGCTGCAACCGGGGCGAAGGATGTGCGCAGTGGGCCCTTTGCACAAATTGCAGGGGGTGAGGTCTTCTCTGTGTGAGCGAGGCCTGGGCCTGGCGAGCGAGGCCGTTATCCTCGGGCACGGACCTCAAAGATGGGCAGCTGAACTGAACATAACTGAACCGACTGACGTGGGAGACCGGTGGGCTGGCGCTGGCAGCACAGATTACTTGGACCACTTGGCCATCACCGAGGACAAGGCAGAGCAGACCTTGAGCCCAGCCCTGACAAGTCAGGGCCTTTGACGGCACAACCCGCCACTGCGGCATGCGGCTCATGCCAGGATCGCGGTGTCTACGAGTCCTGGCCACGGAGCAGAGGCGCCGGCGCCGGCGCCGGTTTCCACTCATCAGCCCTGGTGCAAGCGCTTGCGAGCTGCGAACATTCCGTCGATGTTTGGGCCACTTTACCTGTTTGACCTTCGGTCCATTTTGACGGGTCCCTGCCCAAGCAACCGCCACTCCAGCTCTGAAACGTACAGGCAGCAAAACTAGCAGGTGGCGGGCGACCTGCAGCATCAACATTGTGGCTGTGCGAGCCTAGCATGGATGCACTATGAACCCACAAGCTCAAGATCTATGCCAACTCGTACTTCTGTGAGGACGTGCTCTCAACGAATTAACCTCCGCCGAAGCCCATGCATCGTGCCGCATTGTGCTACACGCTACTACAATAGCATTGCACCAAACGCCGGGCAAGTTGGATCGCTTTTGCACTCGAGAAAGAGTGGGGGACAAATGTCTGTTCAAGGCTCTCGGCGAAAACTCACAGCAGGACTAATGATTTCTCAGTGCGCGTTGTGAGAACGGGCCCGATATGATCTGGATACTTCTGGTCTGTTTGGGAAAGATCAGGCCCCTGGGTTCCGCTTGGCTGTGGATTTGGCTGACAGCTCCTTCATTTGCAAAGGTGCATCCTTCATTAGAATCAAGCACTGGGCTGGACGTCTTGAAAGGCTCCGATTAACTTTAAAACTCCCTACCCAGACACGAGGGTAGTCTGGGAAGGGAGAACCGACCGTGGAGCCGATACTCGTCGGTCACGGCTTATACCGGCATCCGGCCATCCCCCCATCTCTTCGGTGAGGCCTTGGAAAATGCCGATGGCGAGCTGGCGGCAATATTCATGTCAAAGGACCAAGATATATGCCAATTCTTACACCGAATGCCGGCCAAGTTAGATCTCTTTTGAGCTCGAGAAAGATTGGGGGGGCAAATGTGTTCTCAGCCACGAGTCAAGGCTCTTGGCGAAAACTCACAGCAGGACTAATGTTTTCTGAGAACGGGCCCGATCTGTTGTGGGCGGCAAATGTCTCTTCAGCCACGATTCAAGGAACTTTCTTGGCGGATCTCACAGCAGGACTAATGATGTCTCAGTGCGCGTTGTGAGAACGGGCCCGATCTGATGTGGATTTTTTTCTGGTCTGTTTGGGAAAGATCAGGCCCCTGGGTTCCGCTTGGCTGTTGGATTTGGCTGACAGCTCCTTCATTTGCAAAGGTGCATCCTTCATTAGGATTAGGCACTGGGCTGGACGTCTTGAAAGGCTCCGAATAACTTTAAAACTCCCTACCCAGACACGAGGGTAGTCTGAGAAGGGAGCGCCGAGTGTGGAGCCGATACTCGTCGGCCACGGCTTATGCAGGCATCCGGCCATCCCCCCATCTCTTCGGTGAGGCCTTGGAAAATGCCGATGGCGAGCTGGCGGCAATATTCATGTCAAAGGACCAAGATATATGCCAATTCTTACACCGAATGCCGGCCAAGTTGGATCTCTTTTGAGCTCGAGAAAGATTGGGGGGCAAATGTGTTTTCAGCCACAAGTCAAGGCTCTTGGTGAAAACTCACAGCAGGACTAATGTTTTCTGAGAACGGGCCCGATCTGTTGTAGGGGGCAAATGTCTCTTCCTGCACAGTTGGGGCGAATCTACATCGGGGATTATCCGGGTATAAGGTACACGATTCAAGGCTTTCTTGGCGAAAACTCACAGCAGGACCAATGATGTCTCAGTGCACGTTGTGAGAACGGGCCCGATCTGATCTGGATACTTCTGGTCTGTTTGGGAAAGATCAGGCCCCTGGGTTCCGCTTGGCTGTTGGATTTGGCTGACAGCTCCTTCATTTGCAAAGGTGCATCCTTCATTGGAGTCAGGCACTGGGCTGGCGCTTCCTAGTGCCCAAAGCACGTTCAAACAGCACCGCTGCATGGGGTGTAAGGGACAACAAGCTCAAGATCTATGCCATCTATGCCAACTCAAAAGAACCAACCACGCACTCATTTGTACCCCTGAAAGATTCGGAAGCCCTGAAAGATCCTGAAAGTAGCTGAGACTTTCGGGCGCTTGCAGGGCTTAGGGCTTGTAGAGGGGAGCAGCGTGGATGGCAGGCAACACATCCGCTGGTCGGCGGCCCCTTCATGCTGCCCTAGGAGGATGTGCTTCATGCACAGCGCGCGCCGGTTCTCAGAAGTGTCTGGTCCAGGGCCGCGGGCAAAGACTTCAAGACATGCTGCGAGGAATCAGGTCGCGTAATGCGAGATGGGATTTGGCATGCGCCAGGCCAAGCTGGAGGCAGGGCGCGGCCGCGCCAAAATGAACCAGGGCCGGTGGAACATGAGCAGCTGCAGCTTCGCAGGCCCGTACGGATCACTGAACGTGCAGAGTTCTTACCTGAGCCCCGCCGGAGCCTGCCGGAAGCCCTTGGAATACCCGGTGGCTTGTTCTGGAAGCACTGCGTCACAAAGAATATACAACATTAATGGGGATGATAGGCAACCCCCTTCGGGAAGGAGTCCACAGCCTGGAGAAGCCACGGATGGAAACTGGGCAAGGGAACCCTGCCGTGGTTGGGATGCGCGTTGCTGACGAGTGGAAACTTTGCCGCGGCAAGTCGTATCAATCAGGGTAAAGGACATCCGACATTGCTCGGACAGAGTGCGTTGATGTGAGCCGGCGGCAACATTCAAAGGACCAAGGTCTATGCCAACTCTTACTTCTGTGACCCCGGTGCCTAACTCGCTTTTGCACGGGCTCCCCGCCATTTTACATTTGCAGGCCCCAATACATGTGAAATCAAGGCTGCTTACCCCCCAATGAATATCCCAGTAAGTTTTGAGCTGGAAGTCTCAAACTGGCCTGAATGATCCTGTGCGTCCCTGTCTCTTCACTCTAGTTGTTTCAACCATACACACACGATTTGCTGGAAGCAAGCGGCTTTGCAACAGCGTCAAGACAATGTAAAATCGAGGGGCCTGGCTGACTAATTCCCAAGTCTCCGGGCCCGACATAAAGAATCGAGAAACGATGTTCGGGCCCCTCCATTTTACATCATTAGGCGTGGGGCTCTTCTGTGAGGGCATGCTCTCAAAGAATTAACCTCCGCCGAAGCCCCTGCATTGTGCCGCATTGTGCTACACGCTACTATAACAGCATTACACCGAAGGCCCTTCATTAGAATCAGGCTCTGCATGGACTGGCCTTCTTGAAAGGCTCAACTTGGCCATCACCGAGGACAAGGCAGAGCAGACCTTGAGCCCAGCCCTGACAAGTCAGGGCCTTTGACGGCACAACCCGCCACTGCGGCATGCGGCTCATGCCAGGATTGCGGAGTCTACGAGTCCTGGCCACGGAGCAGAGGCGCCGGCGCCGGCGCCGGTTTCCACTCATCAGCCCTTGTGCAAGCGCTTGCGAGCTGCGAACATTCCGTCCATGTTTGGGCCACTTTACCTGTTTGACCTTCAGTCCATTTTGACGGGTCCCTGCCCAAGCAACCGCCACTCCAGCTCTGAAACGTACAGGCAGCAAAACTAGCAGGTGGCGGGCGGCCTGCGGCATCAACATTGTGGCTGTGCGAGCCTAGCATGGATGCACTATGAACCCACAAGCTCAAGATCTATGCCAACTCGTACTTCTGTGAGGGCGCGCTCTCACAGAATCAACCTCCGCCGAAGCCCCTGCAGCGTGCCGCATTGCGCTACACGCTACTATACCAGCATTGCACCATATGCCGGGCAAGTTGGATCGCGTTTGCACTCGAGAAAGAGTGGGGGACAACTGTCTCTTCGGCCACGAATCAAGGCTTTCTTGGCGGAGCTCACAGCAGGCCTAATGTTTTCGCTCAGTGCTCGTTGTGAGAACGACCTGATGTGGATTCTGGTCTGCCGGGATCCGCTTGACTGTTGGATTTGTCTGACAGCTCCTTCATTTGCAAAGGTGCATCCTTCATTAGAGTCAGGCACTGGACTGGCGAGTGCCCAAAGCCCGTTCAAACAGCACCGCTGCATGGGGCATAAGGGACAAACCACGGACCTACAAGCTCAAGGTCTATGCCATCTATGATAACTCAAGGGCCCACGCACTCATTTGTAGCCCTGAAAGATCCTGAAAGTAGCTGAGACTTTCGGGCGCTTGCAGGGCTTAGGGCTTGTAGAGGGGAGCAGCGTGGATGGCAGGCAACACATCCGCTGGTCGGCGGCCCCTTCATGCTGCCCTAGGAGGATGTGCTTCATGCACAGCGCGCGCCGGTTCTCAGAAGTGTCTGGTCCAGGGCCGCGGGCAAAGACTTCAAGACAGGGAACTTCGCTGCGAGGAATCAGGTCGCGTAATGCGAGAGGGGATTGGCGCTGGAGGCAGGGCGCGGCCACGCGAGAATGAACCGGGGCCGGTGGAACATGAGCAGCTGCAGCCTCGCAGGCCCGTACGGATCACTGAACGTGCAGAGTTCTTACCTGGGCCCCGCCGGAGCCTGCTTGCTAAGCCGGAAGCCCTTGGAATACCCGGTGGCTTGTTTGGGAAGCACTGCGTCACAAAGAATATACAGCATTAATGGGGATGATAGGCAACCCCCTTCGAGAATGAGTCCACAGCCTTGAAAAGCCACGGATGGAAACTGGTCAAGGGAACCCTGCCGTGGTTGGGATGCGCGTTTCTGACGAGTGGAAACGTTGCCGCGGCAAGTCGTATCTATCAGGGTAAAGGCCATCCCCCATCTCGTTGATGTGAGCCGGCGGCAATTTTTAAAGGACCTATGCCAACTCTTGCACCAAATGCCGGGCAAGTTGGATCGCTTTTGCACTCGAGACAGAGTGGGGGGGAAATGTCTCTTCGGCCACGATTCAAGGCTTTCTTGGCGAAAACTCACAGCAGGACCAATGATGTCTCAGTGCACGTTGTGAGAACGGGCCCGATCTGATCTGGATACTTCTGGTCTGTTTGGGAAAGATCAGGCCCCTGGGTTCCGCTTGGCTGTTGGATTTGGCTGACAGCTCCTTCATTTGCAAAGGTGCATCCTTCATTGGAGTCAGGCACTGGGCTGGCGCTTCCTAGTGCCCAAAGCACGTTCAAACAGCACCGCTGCATGGGGTGTAAGGGACAACAAGCTCAAGATCTATGCCATCTATGCCAACTCAAAAGAACCAACCACGCACTCATTTGTACCCCTGAAAGATTCGGAAGCCCTGAAAGATCCTGAAAGTAGCTGAGACTTTCGGGCGCTTGCAGGGCTTAGGGCTTGTAGAGGGGAGCAGCGTGGATGGCAGGCAACACATCCGCTGGTCGGCGGCCCCTTCATGCTGCCCTAGGAGGATGTGCTTCATGCACAGCGCGCGCCGGTTCTCAGAAGTGTCTGGTCCAGGGCCGCGGGCAAAGACTTCAAGACAGGGAACTTCGCTGCGAGGAATCAGGTCGCGTAATGCGAGAGGGGATTGGCGCTGGAGGCTGGGCGCGGCCGCGCGAGAACGAACCGGGGCCGGTGGAACATGAGCAGCTGCAGCCTCGCAGGCCCGTACGGATCACTGAACGTGCAGAGTTCTTACCTGGGCCCCGCCGGAGCCTGCTTGCAAAGCCGGAAGCCCTTGGAGTACCCAGCAACACTAAGTCACAAAGTATATACAACATTAACGGGGATGACAGACAAGCGTCTTCGGGAAGGAGTCCACAGCCTGGAGAAGCCACGGATGGAAACTGGGCAAAGCAACCCTGCCATGGTTGGGATGCGCTTTGCTGACGAGTGGAAACGTTGCCGTGTGGCGGTGTGGATGAGCTTCCCTGCATGTCGCAGGGAGTCAATGCTTGTCATGAAACCGAAACGACATGTACTGCAGTCTACAGTTAGCAAATTGTAGACGAGGGCTGAGGCGATTGGAAGGAGACATTGTCGTCGGAGTCGCTACTTGAAGCGCCCCTTGTTGATGTTTTGATGCAGACATGTTGAGTTGTCAGCTCTCCTGTGTTGACATTCAAGAACCTTCGTGTCTTGCAGCGGGTTGCAGAAGACACAGGAACCAGCACTCATATGTTGAAAGATGCTGCGCGCTGCCCTGCTTTCCTTGCTCGTGTTACCCTGAACAAGCCTCGACAAAGGTCGACAAAGGGGGGGACGCCTCGACAAAGGCCGAAGGCCGGCGGGCTGACACGAACTTTGTCCACGTTCTCGTGGTATCTCGTGGTGATTGCCCTTTGGATGGGTCCCTTTGCGTTTGCCCCTAATAGGCAACTCCGGGCCGATGGTCAGGATGGGCAGTACTTCATACAGCAGCGCCTCAAGCGGCCCCTCAATGGCACAGCGAGCGCACCTCGAAAGGAAGCCGGAGGCTCTTCACTGCCAAGCGCGTGCCTGAAGTGCGCGTCGAGAGATCGGGCCCGATCTGATCTGGACAATTCGGGTCTGCTTGGGAAAGATCAGGGCCCGGCCACCCCGGAAGGGGAGGGAAAGGACCTGGCAAAGAACACTGGAATTTTCACATTAGAGATCTCTGCTCTCGAGCCAAATCACCTGCTTCGCCATGTCAGCTTGCGGAGCTGGAAGACTTGCGGGCGAAGGTCGGGGGCAGCGAGGAGAGAGATAAGAGAGAAAGATAGAGAGATCAATAATCTGAAGGTGCCAAGAAATCTGAAAAGTCTGTTAGAAACCCTGCCAAGCAAGGTGGGACCCTCCTAAACCTCTTCCGCGAGATTGAGGGTCTGATTTAAGGTAGTGCCGACGCAGCACTTAGCTTGTCAATAGGGCCTGCAGCCAGGCCAATTCGCATTAAGGCAACGCCGCTGGAGTTATGAGCTGCAGCTTGGCCGTCGCAAGATACATGTATCCAGCACCTTTCCAACCTATCTCCTAGAACCTTGTAACTCGCGACACGTGCGGATCACTTATGACGGCTGTGTTGCGAGGAGCCTCAGGCGAAAGGCACTGGAGTGTGAGCCGTCTGCTCAAGATCTGCTGAGAGAATGTCAATCAGGACCTTGGATCGCATCTGGCACCGGTGCACAAAATCGACAAAAAAGACATAAAATGACTGCTGTCCGCTGCTGCGAAATAAACCACAAGGGATGCTGTCTGCTTTCGCCAACGCACGGCTCTTAGAATTTGCAGCCACGTCACTGAATCCGAGGGCTCGGAAAGCCCGAGTGCGGCAGCCAAGTACATCTTTGTCATTGTTGAGAGCAAAACGAGTACTTCTCCCAACAACCTTCCAAGTAAACACAGTCTCAAAAAACAAGACAAGGCGCCACATTCAGCCAATTTCTTCCACTACCGCACTACTAGCTTGCCTGTCTTCCGCCATCGTGTCCGCAAGCAGCTTGAAATTTGGCCGACTCTTCCGTCATTTTGTCCTGATCCACCGTTCAAATCTTTCAAAAGTGCACACCATCGAAAACCAAGAGGCGACTTAGTACTTCGGAAGCCAATGCATAGTGCCGGCTTCCCCGTCCTCCGTCTGACGGAAAATACAACTTATGGCGCCGTCACAGGCCAATCGCCATCATGGAAGCGCTTCTGTCTATTGACTGACACTTTGAGGCGCTCAAAGTGCGTTAGTCACCGCTAGAGCTGCTTGATTGCTTGATATACTCACACGGTGCGACAACGATGATTCTGGTGCATTGGAAAACTCAATTGCTGACGACTAGGCTCGTGGTAAAGTCATGATGATGAGTAGGTATTCCTGTGCTACACGCGCCTTTCAGTAGGCATCCTTGCTCACTGCTTGAACTTGAAACGCCACCAGTCAGAACCCGAGTGATTGAGAGTGGAATTTTGTTGAAGAATCATGCGCCGATACTGACTAAGAAGCGTGTGTTAAGAGTGTCTTGTCATCTTCAACGAGATGGAGATGTTGGAGTGCGCAGTCCAGCTTGTGAGTGCCTATGTTCTTGCCTACGCCACTGAGATTAATGAAGTGAATAAGTAAGACAAAGACGAAGCTATGTTCTCAAATTCAACGTTTCCAACATGGATTGAGAATACACCGAACTATCGGCGTGGGCTTCGTAGGTTTGTTGAAGTTGCCAATGAACCTGCCGAAGCATCAGGTGAGCAAGAAAAGAACTGTTGCTTGATGCAGTCGTGTTTTTCCCGGTCTTGTTCTTGTGTCAAAACAGGCACGCGTGTGAAGGTTTCTGACCTTTCACTGGGGATTGATGCTTTATAGCATCCTTTCCCGATTCAGGGGGTGAAAAAGCTATCTGTCGCCGCTCTGTTGCGAGATTTGCTCCGGTTTGTTGACGGAGCACTTTGTTGGAAACGCTTTGTTGCGGGATTTGCGCCGCCTCTCTCTTGAAACAACAAACGCACATCCTAAACCCTAAAACCCAAGATTAATCGTACTAAGAATCAGCGTTAAAAACAAGCCAAAATATAGTTGGTTAGTCAAGATATGCTCTATCAACGATAGGAAGAAGAACTGATAATTGTAGTGAGTTGCGAGGTTATACTATTACTTCTTCAATTACAATGCTGAAAGAATAGGATATGCTGGTGTAGGGCACATACATCATCAGAGATCGAGATTAAGAGAAATCTTAAACAACAACTAAGAGTATGAAGTAACTGATGCTGAATTCGTGTAGAAGATGTCAATAATTTGGACGGGGACGGAAACTGTGAAGAGATACTAACACCAATCAGATGTGGAAGATATAATTTATTACATGAAGAAGATTTGGCAAAAGCAGATAAAAGCAGGAAATGATATTATGCTTGTTCTTGAAAATAAGCCGTTTCAAAATGAGGATTAAGAGTACAGAAGGTTAATAAAATCACTATCCATGATGCGATAAACATGACCCGACAAGAGCAGGACAGTATATAGACTTACCACGATGGGTACAACTGAAGAAGGCGTGTATCTATGTAAAAGAATATGATGATATTATGTTTCAAAAACTGTGATTTATGTAGGCTTTACGAAAATCATAAACAAATAACCATCCTAAAGGATTACATCGGTATAAGAAACTTTAAGAAAAGGATATGAACTTCATATGTAGACTTCGAAGCGTGCAATGAAGACATTGGGGAACTTGAACAAGTTGATGACAAGACTTTTTCAGTAAATGTTCATGCTACTGGTAAGTATGAAGAAGGGACTATATGAGCACCCGCAAATAATCTTATGTAAATGCTAATTAAAAAATCATGGGGTCTCGCTTTTGGGGGGGGGCCCTATCGCTTTATGGGACTTATATGAGACCGTGAAAACTCCTGAATTCTTAAACCCGTTTCCTTTCTTTCGGACCTACAAATTAAAAAGTGTGAGGCTTCTTTTCCAGGAGCTGGAGCTCTCGCTGCTCGATTAGGACTCGAAATTATGACATGGTTGCAGAACAACTTTTGTATTCAAGATTTAGAGGATGTAATCGAAGTAGTCGCTTATACATCTGACTAATGGAAAGCCAGATAAATTAATTCAAAAGATGAACTGTTTCATTGTCAAAAATGTTAGAAGGTTGTGTTGCAAGAATAGAGGTACTGGAAGAGAAAGAAAAAATAACATTTTCAAAAGCACTACAAGAAAGTAGAGTGTTCTTTTTTTGAACCGTCGCCTCTTCACTGCATCAGCAGCGCAGTACGCCGTCCTTGTGGGTCTTAACACTGGAGGTGAAACAGTCGCAGGCGCGAAAACCAGTCCGGCCACATGGAGCTGGATCTTGTTCCCTTTGGCAAAGGGGCTTCGAAGCCTTTGAAGACTTCGAAGCCAAAGGATCGAAGGGGGAGGGCAGAGAGGGAGACGTAAAGGTCTGAAGGCTTTGAAGGGAACGAAGACTTCGAAGAGGCCCGTTTTTGGTGCCCAGAATTGAGCTGCTTTTGGAACCCATTTAAGTTTAATAACAATTGAAATCAACTTATAGACAAACTTGGCTGGACTTGTCTTCAGCTGGCATTGTTCGCGTGCAATCTTTTCTCGCACAGTGGAGTTCACTTTGGCTTCCCACCTTTTGAAGTGATTTCTTGCCCTCTTTTTGTGTTTCCAAATCACACACCTTTTCACACAACAACACACATCACATGACACACACAAAACACCAATGAAAAAACAAGGTAAACACACATAAACACTTGCAAAGTTATTGTTTTTTTTGTATTTGGTGTGACTATTAAGACTCCATGCGTTTCCACTCTTTAACATACTGAAAATTTTCTTGCACACTAATCAAAGACATGCACCCGCAAACCACCCACTTTGCAACCAATGCTCACATACACACACATCCACAGAAAAACAGCCGAAACCACAAAATGCACATTCTTTGCAGCACTACACCAGTGCTCGTCACTTAAAGTGGAAAACGTATCACAGCTCTCCAACTTGCCAGCTCGGCTGAAAAAAAATACCTTTAAGTTACGAAAACTCCACAAGAGTGTTTCCTACAAGGCAAAACGTTCCTGCACTGCTGATCGTACTCAGGCACCTGGAAAAACTTTAAAAGCTGAGCAGACTCCAAGCTATGCACACAAAACTGCAAACTGCAAAACTCACCGTGTCGCACCCTTACAGGATAACGCACAGTTCTCGAACTTCTACATAAAGAGCCACAACAGCAGACAGCAGGCACAGCAACAGAGACCTGAAAGCACCATTTTGAGGCACAACACAGACAGCAGGGCAATGGAACCTGAAAGGCACAAAACTTGGTACAGCATGGTGTTTCCAGCTGGGAAAATGTTAAATTTCCAGTTGGAGGCAAGAACTTTATTCCATCAGAACATTGTTTTTGTGAAAGTTCCTGTCTAAGAACATGTTAACTTTGTTGTCCTGCATGCTGGCTCAGGGTTGTGTGAATGCAGTTGTAGGAACTTCTGGAAGCTGTAGAAGTGACTGTGGTAAAAGTGTGAGGACTTGGGACCATGCCTGAGGCATTTGCCAGCGTGTTGGGGAAATTGCTCCGGGCAACTTCTAATGCGGGATTCAGCATCCAGCATGAGGTAAACCCGCTTGTCTGACGTCCCAGGCCTTCCTAGGCATTTTATTCCAATCTGGCCGAACATATCCGAACATGAATGACATCGACGAACAGCCACGAAACCTGGAGAACGCTTTTGGAGGTTGCCGTGAACTACGTACACAGGCCCTCACAACAATGAACTTGACGGGTCCCCATCAGCGAGCCTGCCAGCACCCAAGGACATTCCGTGCCTTGAACAAAGAAGCAGCCGAACACGGACTCAGATTCAACTGTTCGCCCGCTTAGCTTGACGATCTTGGCCTCTCGGACTGCTGCAGATCATGCACACTTGGGGAGGTCACGGTCATGCGTCATGGCCTGGCGCAACTCATTGACATAGTTGTCGTCTATCAACGCCAGCCAGGAAGCAAGCACCTCGCACCACCGATGGCACTCCTCTAGCTCTCTCCACGCCTTTTCCCATCGACACATTGTCGATGAGCGGCAACGCGGCAGAAACTTCTCTGCACGGTTACTTCCAACATGCAGGTTCTGTGATGGCGCCGGTAGGAGCAGAAGCCTTTGCCGTGGGACTTCCAGCAGTTGCTGCACTTGAAGCACCCCAAATGGGTTGCTCACAGCTGCTAACAATGCTTCCTGCTCACGTCTCCTTCTCTCGTGGCCTCCATCTTTGCCACCAGAACTTGAAGTGTCTGTTGCTGATTCTGCATCATCACTTTTGCTGACTCTGCATTATTTGAACATCTGCTGGAGTTGAGGGTCAAGTCCAACGATCGTGGCGGGTCCTCCCGCTGAACCAGAAGCTTCAGTGGTTGTGTTGGCGGTTGTTGCCCGTTCTGGGCACCACCGGGGCCAAACAAAGCTTCGTCATCTTCGTTGTCAGGCACAGGTCTCAAACATCGGTATTTCTCGAGACCTGCCCAACTACACCTAAAGCAAGCAAAAAAAAACGTGAGATGGCGCTCTGGGGCATTTCGGGAGTTAATCACCTGGACGCTCGGCCGTGTCGGGGTGGCACCACGCAGACGCAGGATGTTGGCACAAGTCGTGCTTTCAGGGCCCAAGTGGCTGGCAGCCTTTGCTGGAAACCCAAAGCAAGCGCGCAAATTGCAACTCCATGGCGGCCAAGAGGGCACATAGCTGATCACGCAGAGTCCAAGTCTGCACGTGGCTCCCAGTTCAGGGCGTTCGAGTGCTCTCATGTAAGGGTCTTGTGATCGGCGGTTTCGAAGCGCACCGGCGTAGATCAACTAAAACCGATCGTTCTGGCTACGATCCTGGAGCGCTCACCGCATGGGAATTACACAAAACCTAAACCCTGAATCCTTACAGACTTCTGATGTCGGATTCTTTGGGTCCTAGTTGCTCCGCAAGGTACAGGTCGGAAGATCGAACTCAAGTGTGTCGAGACTCAGAAACAACGCGCCCTCGACGCCCGCTGTGTTTTGAAAGCCGGCCAAATCCTTGGAAGTGAAACGCTGGAGCCTGGCAATGCTGATGCAGCTTATCTGGGAGGATACGGCCTTTTGCATCAAGCCTCGTGGTGGAGTGCTCACGCCGGTTCGTTGGAACCTGCGAGCTTAGGTGCCGTGAACGGCTCAAGCGGTTCATGCACTTCTTCCCTCCGTATTGGCGATACTGATCGGCTGCGGCGACGTCCAACTTCTCAGTGTGAATAATATAGAAAGTAGGCTTATGGGGGGGGTTTTTTTTGAGCCAAAAAAGCGCTCCAAAACGCTCCAAAATGGCTCTATTAAGTGAGAGAGGTGTGAGAAGGTGTCCATTGCTAAAAAAAAAAACGCTCAACTTGGCTCCAAAACAGGACCTTCAACCTGAGCAAGGAGAAGGTGTTCATTGCTGAAAAAAGCGCTCAACATGGCAAAAACAGCACCTTCGACCCGAGCAGGCTTATGGTTTTTTAAGCCAAAACGCTCAAAAAAAAAACGCTTTCTTCGACCGGAGCAGAATCGCAGCGCATGTATTTTTGGTGGAAAACGCTCAACTTGGCTCCAAAACAGTACCTCAACCTGAGTAAGTCTGCAGGGAGAAAGGTTTTAAAGCGGAAAAAAACGCTCAACTTCGCTGCAAAACCAGTCCCTTCTTGTCAAAAAACGGCCCATTTATGATTCAATAATGACTCAATAATGACTCAATAATGATTCAAGATGGACTCAATCATGACTCAAATGATTCAATAATGACACAACAATGCAGGGCAGCAGTGGCAGGGCAGCAGAGCGGAGTGGCAGCAGTGGCAGGGCAGCAGGGTGGAGGGCAGGGCAGCAGTGGCAGGGCAGCGGTGTGGCGGAGTGGCAGGGCAGCAGTGGCAGGGCAGCAGGGCGGAGTGGCAGGGCAGCAGCAGTGATAGGGCAGCAGGGCGGAGTGGCAGAGCAGCAGCAGCAGAGTGGCAGAGGGGCTGCAAAGGTGGCAGGGCAAGCTGTGGCAAGGTAGAGTCGCCACAAGGTCGCCACAGGTCGCCACTGGGTCGCCACAGGGTCGCCACACGGTCGCCACTGATTCCGGAGTTCGCTCGATTTGATTCCGGGGCTCACTCGGTTTGATTCCGGCAGGGCAGCAGTGGCAGGGCAGCAGGGCAGCAGTGGCGGCAGGGCGGAATAGTAGCGGAATGGCAGAGCAGCAGGGCGGAGTGGCAGAGGGTCACAGCAGCAGGGCGGAGGCAGAGCAGCAGTGGCAGAGGCATGGCAGCAGTGCGGAGCGGGCAGGGTGGCAAGAGCAGTTGCATGGCAGCAGCAGTGCGGAGCGGGCAGCAGTGGCAGAGTGGCATGGCAGCAGCACGGAGCGGGCAGGCAGTGGCAGAGTGCAATGCAGTGTGGCGGAGTGGCAGGGCAGCAGGGGCAGCAGTTGGAGAGCACACAGGTCGCCACAGGGTCGCCACAGGGTCGCCACAGGGTCGCCACAGGGTCGCCACAGGGTCGCCACAGGGTCGCCACTAGGTCGCCACTCGGTTTGATTCCGGGGCTCACTCGGTTTGATTCCGGGCTGGCAGGCAGCAGTGGCAGGGCAGCAGTGGCAGGGCAGTGGCAGGGCAGCAGTGGCAGGGCAGCTTAGGCGGAATAGCAGTGGCAGGGCAGCAGCGGCAGGGCGGAGGCAGGGCGGCAGTGGCGGTGTGGCAGGGCAGCAGTGCAGAGTGGGGGTGGTAGGGCAGCAGTGGCAGGGCAGCAGTGGCAGGGCAGCAGTGGCAGCGTCGCGTTGTAACCGCGTTGTAATCGCGTTGTGACCGCGTTGCGACCGCGTTGTGACCGCGTTGTGACCGCGTTGTGACCGCGTTGTGACCGCGTTGCAGGCAATGACAAGGCAGCAGTGGCATGGCAGCAGGGCGGAGGCAGGGCAGCAGGGCGGAGGCAGGGCAGCACTGGCAGGGCAGCAGTGTGGCGGAGTGGCAGGGCAGGGTCGCCAAAAGGTCGCCACAGGTCGCCACTGGGTCGCCACAGGTCGCCACTGGGTCGCCACAGGGTCGCCGCAGGGTCGCCACTAGGTCGCCCTCGCAGACCCCAAGTATCTCTGTTCTGAGACGCTGCTTGCGAATCGACCGTCAGCGTCGATGGGATCAGACCCGGCGCTAAAGAAAGAGAGACGTGAAAAGATGGCTGAAGCCGATAGAAGACGTGAGATCATCAGGCAGGTCTACACGAACCCTAGGACAGGTTTCGGGAACCTAGATCAAACTCTGCGGCAGGCTAGAGCTCGCGATCAAACAATCAGCCGAGGTGACGTGCGCCTGTTTCTTAACAACCTCATCGTGCGCCAAGACAGACCCGAAAGAGGGCACAACGGTTTCGTGCCTCCAGAGCCGATGTTTCAGCTGCAAGTGGACCTCGCTGATATGACGGCTTTCGCCCAAGGTCCGTACAAGTACATGCTCGTAGCGATCGACACTTTCAGCAAGAAGCTAACGGCAATACCAATGGCCAACAAAGACGCTGCCACCGCATCCAGAGCATGGGATCAAGTTGTCAAGGATCTCGGCATACCGCTAACGGTTTACAGCGATGACGGCAGCGAGTTCAAGCGTGAATTCAAGCAGAAGCTGGACTACTTCGACATCGACAAAGTAGTTTCTAGGGGGCATGCTACGGTAGTCGAACGAGCCATCAGGACCCTCAAAGAAGCACTCATCCGCAGGCTTACAGAAGGAGTGGGCAAAAGGAACCAATGGCATCTATTGCTACCCGATATCCTAGCGCAGTACAATGAAAACCCTCACTCGACCACAGGCTACGCTCCAGACAAAGTGTATTACGATCCTGAAACTGCGGACAAGGCCTTGACCAGGATGAAGCGCAACGTCAAGATGAACGCGGGACCGAGGCCTCAAATAGCGGTCGGAGATTTAGTTCGGGTTAGGGTTAAACCTATCGAGAGTAGGGGCGCTTACAGGGTTACGGAAGTAGCCTGGAGCGAACGAGTCTACAGAATCGCCAGAATCGAAAACACAGACGGCGGACCCTACTTCTTCCTCGAGGGCTGGACCGGAGATAAGCTCGTGCGACGAGACCTGAGGAAAGTGGACTCCGAGGATCAAAGACGCAGATTCCCCATGCAATCGAGAGAGCAACGTGGAAGACAAGCCGCGCAAAACCGCAGACTACCCGCCCCGGGTCCCATCGCTCCACCCTGAAACTAAGCGCCGAGCCTCAAAGCGATGTGGAAGAAGTCGAGAATGCCTGCCGATGCGAAACAGCTCCGACATGCTCAGAAAGCGTGGCAGATGATATCGCTCGACGACGAGCTCAAGCAACGATCAAGCGCGGTCCTGGGCTTAGCCGCTCGCCATCTATCAAAGGAAGAACTCTATTTTCACGCCTTCCTCTCAGCGGTGCCCATCTGGAGGGTAGTTTCTGTAGCACATCTCGCCCAAGCAGCGGACATGCATGTTCCCGGCGCGACGTTCGCACGCGGGCAACGCGTCAATGCGAGCAAGGGGAAATTAACTTGACAAACCCTTTACGCCCCCTAAACCCGACCTAACTTTCAGGAAGGCTCGCAAAAAAAGCATCACCTGCTCGAACTCCTGTACGGCGCTGAAAAGGCTTTGAGTTATCCGACTGTTCTACTCGGAAACCCCTGTACAACTAAAACTCTTCAGGACGATCGGAGGTAACTGGTGTTGTGCAACTTGCCCTTGAACTGCCCATCGCTCATCCTCTCGCGATGCAAGAAGCCAACCTCGCCATCCACGAAGCCGAGGATGTGGTTCATCAGGTGGAAGGCCGCCACATCGGAGCGCCCCTCGAAGCCGCGCTCGCCTCTTTGCAGCGCCGCCCAGCACGCTGCCCAGACGTCGTTGTTCTTGAAGTGCCCGAGCGGTCTGGAGCGATGCGAGTCGAGCTGCCAAGCCTTCGTGTTCAGTGCTGTGAGGCCTCGCTTCTGGATCTGCACGACCTCGTTCACGTGATGGCGACAGCCCAGGCGACAGAACTCGACCTTGTGCTCGCCACCGCTCTCCAAGATGGCTTTGTAAAGGTCGTGGTCCAGCTTCTTGCGCTCGCTCTTCGGAACGCCCTTGGCCCGCTCCTTGCTCTCGCCTTCTGTCTTGGAAAGCGAGTACATCTTCGGCGCCAGACCGACCCACTCGACGCCGTAGTGAGGAGCCAACTCGTCCGAGAAGTTGCCGAGCTCGCCAGCGCGACGAAGCGCCAGCTCTCGACTTTCCTCACACAACGGAGCCAGGTGCTCCTTCAGAGCGTCGCCCTTCGCATCGCCGGCCACGTCGAAGAAAGGAGCGGCGCCTCGCAAGTTGGCCTTAGCCAAGGCGATCTTCGGGTCTTGATCACTGAAGATCTGCAGGACGCTGCTGTCGGTGTCCCCACCAAGCCATCTCACGCGGCTCTGTTCGGGCTTCATGTCGCTCGAGTCATCCGCCGGGTCGATGCTCTTGAGAAGATCTCCGTCGAAAACACGGCGGATCCCGTAGTGCGCCTTCATCATCAGCAAGCGTGACTCCTCCAGCACCTTCCACCCTCCTTGGAGAAACGATCTCAAGACCTTCGCGTTGCCGGCCTTCTGCACATCGACGAAGGCCAAGAAAGCATGCTCCTCCACGATCTGCGGGTGGATGTCGAGCATGGCGGGCCCAGATGCGGCCTTTTGGAACTTCATGCCGTCTGTGTACACACGGGTGGTTCGAAAGCTTTCTTGGTTTTGCACCATTTTACCGTATTGCACATTGCCCGTGAGTTTTTGAACTTCCGCCTGCAGCTTGCGGCCGCTCTTCTTGTACTCACGACGGGTCTCCACGGTCTGGCGAACAAAGCTCCTCATGAATGCCCTGCAGCGAAAGACCACGCAGCTGCTAAAATCGAAGATTCGAACGTGGAGGTGCTCGGCGATGAACTTGAGGTAACGGATGTCCACTCCTTCCCTGACGTGCTTCCCCAGGTAAGGAACCAACTTAGGAGTCTCCGACACGACCTGGCCTTCCTGGATGAGAGACTGCGTGTAAGGACTGAGCTGCGATCTCTTCACGGGCATCTTGCAGACAGGAGCCCAATCAACGCAAGAGTGGCGAAACCAGGGAACATCGTACGTCACCTCGACCATGTAGCAAGCCTCCTCGTCGTCCCGTTCGTAGTCCACACGGTCAAAGAGCACGTCGAGGTAGCGCAGCCTCTCCTTCCTGGACGTGGGCAGCTCGACCCACTGACCGCCGTCGACTGGTAACGGCTTCTCCATGATGGAAGGATACATGCTGTTCACGTCGTAGAAGAGAATCCACGACTGCTCTCGAGCGGGATCGAAATCAGGCAGCATAGGGTGGTTGGCCGCAGCAAACGGCTGAGCGATGTGCCCGAGGCCTCCTCTGATGTTCGCTTTGGTCAGCTCGTACACCCTCCGATCGGTCATGAGCCCGAGACCGAGTTCCTGACGAGGGCAGCACTTCCGCAGCATGGCGTCGTGACTCGCCGATGCGTGCGTGACGTACTGACAAGGGTCGAGCTGGAAGTGCTCCCAAAACGTGTCTCGATACCGCTCCATCACATCTCCCAATGCGAGGTCTGTCTGCAAATACGTGTCGTGAAATGCACCGAAGCTTTCGAACGAAGAACTCGACGATCTGCTTGACGGTCTCATATTTCTCCTCGGAGCACGCCTCGCCGGTGAGCGAGTTGTCGTAGGCCTCGCGAGGAAGCAAAGCAGGCCACGACCAACAAGCCGGATCGCAAAGAGCGTCGAATGGCATCGGTATTTTTTTGAGCAGCAACTCCCAAACCTTGGCCCGACGCTCGGACGTGCTCAGCTCCGCCTCCGCGAAGATGGGGTGGCGATGCGCCAACAGGGGAAACGCCTCGCTGGGATTCGAGCAGCTCGCCTTGCAGTCTTCGATCAAAGAGGCCAAGCTCGTCGGGAAAACGTTCAAGGAGTCGAGGAAACGCAGCGGTCCGAAAGACAGCATCAAACACTTCTCCCCGCTTTTCACCAGAGCGCCCAGCTTGATTTTGGAAAGGTCGCAACGCCAGGGATCGTAGCAGGTGTCGTCGTCCTCCTCCTCCTCGTTAACATCGCCCGAATCATCCGCTGATTCCGCTGCTCCTCCGAGGAGCGAGGCGATGTAGTCTTCGTTGCGCTCGTAACCCTTCTCGTGAGCCAGGAAGCGGAGCAAATAGTGAAAGTCGAACGAAGCCCCGTTGTGCATGTAGACGGGAATGCTTGTGGGCAGGCGTATCCCCAAGTTGCACGTGTTGCAAGCCGCGGCCTGGAACCTGCCAGTGCCGTGTTCGTGGTGGAGCACTTTGCGTTTGCTCCTGTCACTAACGTCGAACTGCACCCCGCAAATCTCGCACCTCTCGACGTAGTAGAAATGGCGTTGCAGCTCCTCCTGAGTCAGGCGACAGGGTGCGTTCGTGCGGATCCGCCACTCTCGGTACTCCTTGGCAAGCGCCAGAAGACAACGGAGGAAACACTCCACGATGCCAAACTCGCCAGACTCCTGGGTAGCCCGCTCTAGCCGGAGTCGATGTTCCGGGGGGATTTGGAAACCAGAGCGTCCGACGGCCATGTAGGCGAACGAGGCGACACGATCCTGTTTGGCTAGAACGTTCTGTCCGGAAAGAAGCTGAGGAGGCTTGGTGTTGAAGGTTTCGAAATCTGCGTAGCAAACACAGGGGTGGAAGGAAGCTGAAGGACCTGCTTTGTAGTGGAGAGTAGCGGTCTCTCTCCCCGGCATTTCCATCTTATCCGCCACACGTTTGCCCGGATCCTGCGAACAAATCCTTCCAGACAAGTGCCTCCCGAGTGCCTCCGGACTCTTGAAGCTGGACATACATCGATGACACCTGTTCATGGAAACGTGGGTGTTCGGACGCTGGCTCTCCGGGAACGAGGAGCTGCGGCTGCTCGAGAGCATGTCGAAGTTATATATGAGGACGAAGTGGCCATCGTGAAGAAGTAGAAGCACCGTCCGCGTCGCCTGAGCCTCCGACGAAGGGGAGCGCACCGGCATGAGAAAGTAGAAGTTTTCATTTACCCACGGCACTCGCGACCACTGGTACACATAGATCTCCACCAAGCCAGTGTTCCCCAGCTCAAACTTCTCGATGTCCTCGAAGGTAACGCCTTTTCCTCCCGGGAGCATGCTGAAGTCGATGATTTGTCCGTCCACATAAACGGCGGCGGGATCCGAAAGTCGCATCCTCTTGCTAGGGCGTCCGCTCGCGAGGTTGTAGAAAGGCCGCCCTCTGCACTCGGAGACCTTTTTGCGATACTCATTGCCCCAATCGCGACAGCCCAGGAGATCGGCCATCACGCAGTAACGGAAACACAGGTTGTCGGCGTTCTTGGGGGACCAGAGCCCCTTCTTGCCGTGCTTCAAGAGCTCCGGCAACTCCTTCCAACAGCCTCCGGCGAAGTTCGCACCAGGCGCCGCAGGAAGCTGAGCGAGCTCCCGGCTCGGCGTCGTGAAGATCTGCATGTCGAGGATGCCTTCGAACTTCTGGAGCGAATTGTGGAACCTTGCGTGTTCCAGACGATCTTCAAGAGTCCTCCGAGCCAGAGTCACGATGTAACGACGAAGCCTCTCGTCCGGATCAGCCAGCGGACGAACCAGCGAAGGCACGGTGGCGATGCGACGTTCGCTGTAAACGATCTCCCGCTCCCCAGTCGCGGGATCCACGACTTCCTCCGAAAGGCGGATGCGCAGGATGATCTTGACCATGAAGGGAAGCTGTGTGACCAGCAGGTCCTGCAGAGAACCATACGCCCGTGTCAGACTCTCCACATTCAAGTACTGACCAGGCGGAGGATCCAAGAAGATTTGACGCATCCAGAAGGTGTTTTGCCGAGGATTCAAGCTTCGAACCCTAGCCGCTGCAGGAGGAGCCTCCACGACTCGAGGCTGGTCGAGAGGCACCGCCCTCTGATGGTTCATGAGCAGCAAGAAGGCTTCCGCCATGACTGAGAATGTTTCCTATGCTAATGACAAAAAAAAATACCCATCCAGCTGCGACTCTAGGTTCACTGAAAGCCTCGAGAACCTCGTTAGCATCATCCCTCACATGACGTTCGACGGTCATCCTGAAGAAAGCTTGGGGCAGCGCAAAGCGACCATCAAAGCATGCAAGCCACTCAGAGTTAAGCACACTCTCAGCGCGACGACGAGGGCGTTAAAGCAGCAACAGAGGCCTCGAATCGTCGAAGGCACCGAAGAGAGTCGATGCGAAAGCCTGGGCATGGTACACGCTTCTGGAACGAACCCGGACCCTCGAGCTCGTGGCACGCTTATGAAGGTTCACAGGGTCGGTTATAGACTCAAACACACCTTCATTCAGGACCCGTGAAAAGGAAACCTTCTGGGACCTCAAACAGGCCTCCTGGGACCTCGAAGGGGCCTCCTTGAACCTCAAAGGGGCTTCATGTCCATACAAAGGTCCCTTTTTGTGGGTCCCAACACGGCCCCTTTTCGGGACCCACAAAACCGCGCGTCAAAACCGCCTTTTCTGGGACCTCTAAGGGCTGCCATGGTTCCACAAAGGTCCTTATTTTTGCGGGTCCCTAACACAACCTTTTCCGGGACCCACAAAACTGCGCATCAGAAGGCTCCATGAGCTCACGAAACCGACCCCGATGAACCCTTATAGGCATGCTCACCAAGACCTCCCAAGCCCGAAAAAACCACAACTGAGCATCGCCGCAAGAAGATCGGACTGATGTCGAAGAAGGTATACCTGGCGTCAAGGAATGCTGACAGATCACACCCCAGAAGCGATTCGAATGCGCATGCACCAAGATCTAGGGACCGAAAAGACAGGACAAACGCTCATGTACATTCTCTTACCGCGTCAAGAGGATCTCGGTTTGTAGAGGCTCGCTCGTTCTAATTTGAAGGGCGAGCTGTCGCTGTACACGGCTACGGGAAAGCTGCTTACATGAGCCCGAGCAGTTCCGTGGAAAGGGGCGAAGGCCCCGCCGGGTGCCACAAAATCACTTCTCAGATTTGAATGTGAGTGGCGCCCTGCTAGTACTGTAGCCTCAGGATCAAAGGACTCGCCTTCTAAGAAGTTTGCCTAAGAACATTGTTTGAGCCTGAGGGCCAAGTCGGGTCTTACGCCTGTGCCAAACGTGGCCCGAAAGATGGCTCTCAAAATGGGAGTGGCGAATCATGCTACGAGCCAGCGGTGACTCAAACACGCGTAGGGATCCAGAGCCAGGCTGGTCAAGCAATGACCCGGCTAACGACTCCGAAAAAGCATCAGGAATCAGAGGCAGCCGAACACGCTCAACTATGTACAAGAGCAGACAAAAAGTAAGAAGCTCAAATGTTAGCCTCACCACGTTGACCACCGAATAGCTGACTCATCCGACCGAACAGGCTCGAGGAGGCCGCCTGCCGCGCCGCCTCCGTCGTCTCGCCCTCCGCGCCAGCACCGCACTTTTTCTTGTTCGAGCCCTTCGCGGCCTTCAGCTCGGCATTCACGTCGTCCAGCTCAGCCTTCTTTTTGGCCTTCTTCTCGCGAAGCTCCTCCACCGCGGCTTTCTTGGCCGCTCGCCTCTTCTTCTCCGCGGCTTTCTTAGCCTCGCGAGTCTCCTTATCCGCGACCTTCTTAGCCGCCTTCGCCTCCAAGTCCTCCTTGCGCATCCTCTGGCGCTCCAGCTTCTCCGCCTTCTGCTCCTCCGTCTGTTTGGGCTTCTCGCGCTTGCCCTTTGCGGCTTCGTTCTTGTGATCGCCCTCGGCAGTCTCCTCGCCGTCGCCCATCGCCTTATTCTTCGGCGCTCGCTTGCGATCCTTCTTCTGGATGGCATCCAGCAATCTGGCCTCCGTAGATGCGATCAAATCTCGCGTTTCCTGACCATCCGAACGGGTAGCCTGGATGCTGCGATCGGTCTCGGCAGTCTGGTGCTTCATCAGCTCCTGCTGCCTTTCAAGCTCAGCGCGCTTCTTCACGCCGAGAATATGGCCCCTGCGAGTCTTGTTGCTCTCGAGCTGCATGCGAATCTTGTAGGCCTTGCTCTTGGCTGACTCCGGCATGGCTGCGGGCTTTCACGGCTATACGATGTCACGAATTTCGAGCTTCAAATCGCTTCAGGTGGCTGCAAACATCAGACTCCAAGCGTGGCAGCGTCAAACCCAGTCAAGAAACCCGGCGAAAGCCTTAAAATCCCTTTAAAAACCATCCACGGTCCTGCGCTTGGAAGACGATGCCGGTGATGGTGTCGTTAGCCTGGGAAGGAGAAGGGTCCGGGGTTCCCGGGAGGAGAGGCGGGGACACGAGCCGCTCTAGATTACGGGCGGGAAAGCAGCGCAAGGCCCTCCTGTGCATCACCATTCCTAGCTGCACTCCTAGCGAGTCTGTGCCGCACTACGGGTGCCTGGCGATCGAAGAAAGGTTCGGACCTGACAGCAAGGATAGGGGCTCGGAGTCCCCGGGACGGATGCCTACAAACACGAAGCAAGCGCAAGAAAACAAAGGCACACTCGAACTGTCTACGAGCACTCTTCATTAAGGACTCCCAGTGCAGAACTGCGGGGGCACGGCGCAAGAAGGCTCGAAGTCCCGCGGAGAATAGACCTGGCCACAGAGAGGGCCCGGGGTTCCCGGGAACAAAAATCGGGAGGCAGAAGGCACTCTAGCTTTACGAACGCGGGTAACAGAAACCTGTGAGCGCATGGATACTCGCAAACATACCTGCAAAGCAATCAGCACAACCACAACCCCTCGAAATCCGAATAACCTTCTGAGGATAAGCGCGCGGCTGTGAAGAGGACCCAACGTGTTGCTGTTGCTTTGCCGCTAAATGCTGTCTGTGCCACTAAGTGTTGACCATGCCTGTGCTGCGTCTAAGCTGTGTATGGCTATGACTACCTGTATGACGCATAAGCCGTTAAGTGTTGTCTATGTTGCGTGTCTATGCTGCGTGTCCATGCCGTGTGTCGTCTAAGGCGGCCTTCGAGGAGCGAGCGCGGGGCGCAAAAAAGATCACACGGGGGCACTGGGTCGGTGGACCTAAGGGTTAGGGACGCGAGGCACTCGCAGGTCAGTCGGGAATCAAAACCTCCATCGGGGGCCCAAATGGTTGGGGTACCCTGGACAGAACCCAAAACAAACCCCGGCGAAAACACTTTAGAAAAATCGCTACTGCAAAAGTCAGCGAAAACGAGCTAGAATACCACTACTAAAATACAAAAAAAAGAACGAACACAATGAGCACCAGCGAACGTGATGAGCATCAGCGAGCATGATGAGCATCATACTTAGAAGGGGCACATTAGCGCGACCGGCTCCTTGAGCATAAGGTCCGTGACTTCAAACAAGACACCGCACGCGTTCGTCATGAGCCAGAGCTGTCGCAGTTCGCACTTTACCTTACACTCCCTGCCCGCGAGGTTCCCTGGATCCTTCACAACCTCGCCTAGCGCGCCCCAGATGCGCACACGCTGCCAATCCATCTTCACCCTCAGAAAGGAACCGCCCCGGGAGTTCGCCTTAATGCACGATTGCAATCGCTCTAGGACCTCCGACTGTGTTAAGGACTTGCCGAAGATTCGGCCGTCCGTGGTCGTGAGGTCGGAAACACTTCGAGCTAGATGTCGTTCGACCTCCTGAAGCTGACTCTTCGTCCCCTCGTCGAGTTCGAGGCAGAGGTCCACACGCCTAGCCTCCGGGTCATTGAAGGCACTCGGGTGCCAAATGATCTTCTGCCAATCGCTGGAAGTCCAAACCGGCGGGCTGCTACCCTGTCCGCGAAGGGGGAAGAACTTCCCGCCCCGAGCATTGAATGTCAAATCGCCGAGTTCGATAGCCAGGCTGCAGGGTTTGCTCTGCGTTTCAGGCTTCTCGCTCATTTTCTTGCCCTAAGAAAAAAATGCTGGTCCACGCACGCGAGGCCTCGCCGCTGACGAGCGGGGAGTGCCTCTGCGTTAACCTGCTGATCCTAGGAGCAGTCGCATGCCTTTGGCTATTTTCGTGGCCAAGAACAAATGCCCCGGTTGCTGGAGCTGTTCAGTGGGACGGGCAGCATCGGCCGTGCCTTCGCGGCTCGTGGGTGGCTGGTAACGAGTCTTGACAGCAACCCAAAGGTCGACCCCACCGTTTGCTGCGACATCCAGCAATGGGACTACAAAACCTTCGAACCCGGGCATTTCGACATGATCTGGGCCTCGCCCTGTTGCACCGAGTTCAGCATCGCCCTCAAGAAGCGCCCCCGCAACCTGCCGGTCGGGGACGCCCTGGTGCTCAAGACGTTCGAGATCATCGACTACCTCAAGCCCAAGTGGTGGGCCATCGAGAACCCGAGCACCGGGCGCCTGAAAACCCGCCCCTACATGCAAGGACTGCACATGGACCGGGTCACGTACTGCAAGTACGGCTTCCGGTACAAGAAGCCCACCGCGGTGTGGCACAACCTGCCCTGGACCCCCTCCCAGGGGCCCTGCCGCAAGGGCGACCGCTGCGAGGCCTTCCAAGGCACCCGGCACCCAGAGGCCGCACAGCGAGGGCCCACCAAGGGGCGGAAGGGGAGCAACTCGCGGGACCAGCTCTACTCCATCCCGCCTGCGCTGTGCGACGAGATCGCCGCGAGCGCAACACTTGGGTTAAATGGGCAAGGTGCGTCTCTTCAAGACGCCTGAGTACTCCGTCAAGCAGCCGCCTGACCCCGTGGTTTGCAAGCCCCCCGCCAACGGTATTTTGTGTGCCCCATCTGCAAGCGGAAAGACGGTCCTCCTTGTGAGCATGATTTTGGAGCAATACCGGGGCTGCTTCGAGCGCATCTTTATCTTCTCGCCCTCGGTGGAGGTCGACTCTGCCTGGCAGCCTGTCAAGGATTACATCCGAGACGAGCTGGGCGTGAATACGGACCGGGAGCAGTGCTGGTGGGAGGATTGGGACGAGGGGGCGCTGCGGAAGATCATCGCGGACCAGAAGCGCATCACCCAGAAGAGCAAGGAGCTGGGCCTCAAAAAACTGTACTCGGTCTTGGTAGTTTTGGATGATCATGCCGATAATCCAGCTGTGCACCGCAAGACGGGAGATGGCGTTTTGGACACTCTGTTCATCAGGGGCAGACATTTTTGCATCAACACCTGGGTCTCGACCCAGAAGCTGCGTCTTATGAGCTCCGCCGTGCGGGTCAACGTGATGTTCTACTGCGTCTTCCGGTTGCGAAACCAACTGGAGCTGGATGCCTTGGTGGAGGAGCTGAGCGCCATGCTCCCGAAAGAAACCCTCTACGCCATGTACGAGGAGGCCACCAGGGAGCCCTACAGCTTCTGGTTCGTTAACCTCCGCGCGCCCAAGGAAGACATGTTTTGGGTACGCTTCGACCGGAAGTTCTTGCTAAATGGGGACGCTCCTGAGCCAGATGGCGGCCAAGTTGTTGGGGGGAGGCCCGATGTGCGAAAGTGAGTGCAGCAACATAAGGTGCTGCACCAGCACGCAAGGCATCTACGACCCCAGCCACTGGCCGCCACCAGACAGGCCCCGGCAAACCTCCGACGGCTCCAACGCCAGCGAGTTCTCGGCGCGGCCCACCCGGTTTTTCAGGCGCCGTTCTAAAAAGGGCATGACGAGTATCTACGTGGACTCGCGCCTCCGCGCGGAGGGCACGGACAGCAGCTTCTCCTTCGACATCGGTGAGAGTGTGCACATTCAATCCGGCGCCAAACTTGCGGTGTACAAGGTCCGTGTTGCCGACGCCTTCCTGAGCACGGACCGCGGGACGTTCTTGTACTGGGAGGACACGGTCGCCGGCACCCTGCATTACGCGGAGCTCCCGGTGGGGGCGTACACAGGGCCGCGATTGGCTGCGTGGATCAGCAGCAACTTCGCTTCCGCCAGCTACACCGCGGAAACGAACGAGTTGGATGTTACCTGGGATGGCGTGCGCCTCATCCTCAACGACGCGGAGCTCCGGCAGCGCTTCCCAGGCACGGCCCCCTACCCGCCGGGCGCCTCGCCCAGCAAGCCCCTGTCCATCAACCACCTCCTGGGCCCCAGCTACCTCACAGGCTCTGTGCAACGCTTCGTCTTTATGACGATGAATCCGTTCTCAGAACTGTACCTCAGGTGCCCAACACTGGCCAACGGAGAGACGACAGTGGGCCCGTTGGGGCACGACATTCTCTGCAAAATCGTCGTTTCGAAAGGTGTGGGCCACGTCATGGAGACCGAGACGTCAGAGGGGCACTGGGTTCAGCTGCACGGGCCCATAACCCTGCGTCACTTGCGCTTCAAGCTCACCGACTACCAGGGCAACATCGTAGACACTCGAGGCACCAGCATTTCCTTTGTGGTTTTTCTGGACACCGAACGATAAAAAATATCGGTTGAAAAGAAAATGGCTGAGGATGAACCTGCTCCTGTGGCCACCGAGCCCGCCGTGGCCGAGCCTCCCATGGCCGAGCCTCCCGAGCCTGCCGAGCCTGCCGCGGTGGCCGAGCCGCCGACCGAGGCTCCTCAGCAAGCGCCCCAGCCCAAACGGCGAGGGCGACCGCCAGGTTCGAAGAACAAGCCAAAGCCGCCCCCGACTGTGGCCGTGGCGGAGCTTCCGAAACCTGCGCCTGAGCGACCTTCGACTGAGCCGCCGGCACCGGCGCCCCAACAAGAGCCCCATCAAGAGCGGGAGTCCCCGTTAGAGCTCCAGGAACCTATGCTTATGACGCCCTCGCAGGCTCGCCTGGCCCGTCAGCTCTCCCGAGCCGACCGCTTCCACGAGCTCCTTCTCGCAAACAGCATGGATATCTAAAGATGATGCCCTTCCCTGAGAAGCGCAACGAGGCCGCGATGTTGCGGGCGTTTCACAAGCAGTATCCCAGCTACAACTTGACGCCGATGCTCTACAAGCGGCAGCAACAATTGATCGATGCTCGGGCCTTTCTTTCTTTCGGACGCACTGTGAGTCACAGTTAGCGATAGTCTGAGCAGGTCGTGTTGACCCGGCAGTTCGTGACTGCAACCTTCGGCTCTCAACAGGAAAACGGCCCCGCGGCGTACCGCAAAGCAAGCCTGCAGCAAAACAGGACAAGGACTAGGCCCTAACGAACCAACACAGGTAACTATTCCTACAAATGGTGGAAACATCACTCGGCTGGACTTTGCAAGCAGTCAGACCGTCGTCAGTGTAGCTAGAATCGCAAAGCAACTCATCAGAGACGCAGGATTCCATCCCTGTTGCACTCACCGCATGGTCAGAAAGCAGCATCGCCCGATAGTGGCCTGCACTTGGTGTCTCACCCAGATGGATAGTGACAGCGACCAGTTTGTATGCCCTATGAAGGATTCCCAGAGCGTCATCACAAAAGACCGGCAGAAGGACGTGACCAAGTCTGATCTTTCGAGTATTCTTCACGATTCGGGCACCAATTTGAAAACGTAGCAGCTGAAAACACACGAGTGGCGCAGCATTATGTAAGGCATACACATGATCCTGTCTGTGCCAGCCTTGAATACAAGCCTGAAGGTCCGTGCAGTCCTGTATGTGAAGCCCAACAGGTTGCGTGAGCTCACCCACAACACGAACTGAGCCATCAGGAGAGCGAGCCTGCCATGAGCCATCCAGCGCCGGCATACGAACCTTGCACAGAAGGAAATTTGCGAACTCAGATGCATCGTGCTGCTGAGAAGGCCGCGACCATCCCCGCAAAAGAGCACGCCACCCATGAACATGCTGTAGCATAACTGGTGCAAGGGCCTGCAAAAGAGTTTTGATAAAAGACGCCAGCCCACCAGTCCAAGAATCACTGAAGCAATGCGCAGCCTCCATATCACCCATGCCTGAAAGGAAAGTGCACGCCCACAAGAGACTGAAGAGCACAGCATGTTGATAGCAGACATTGTGTGGATTTAGGAGCACCAAGGAAAGGACTTGTTGTCGAGCATCTTTGACAGCTGCATGGCTGCAGGGGTACGTCGGATCCTCTCTCGACGGAGCCCCGCCCCCATAAGCGACATCGATGAGGAGCGCACCAGAAGAAGTAGTGCCTCGAAGAGAGCATTGGCCTGAGGACCTCGCAAAGAGATCTGAATCAGGAAGCCCAGGACGTCGCCCTCGTAGTTTTCGCTCATGGGCCTCTTGGCATGGAAGCGATGCAAGGTCTCCTCGTTGGCCAGCTTGCTCACCTCCGCCAAAGTGGTCAGCAGGGTTTGATGCGGAAGCGGTTTGACATCCTGATCCGGGATCTCCTTCTGCTCGTCGTTCTCGTAGTGCATGTAATTCCACGCAACTGTCCCATCCTGGCCTGTCACCACCCAGCCCATTTGGAGCATGTAATCTCGGGTCTGTTGCTTGGTCACTGCAGTCGCCGCTCTTGACTGAAATTCGGTCATGAAACATCTGAAAAGAGTAAGGCGCAGGGAAGACTTGACCTTGCCCTCCTTTTGCAAGGTCTTCCACTCGGAACTGATGTCCAGCATCGTGGCCAGGATGGATTGCTGAGCCTTGGTCCTTTGATGGAGCACAAAGCCCCTGTCCAGCCGTATCAATGCCAGATCGTCCTCGTGCCTGAGACTGATGATGGAAACCAGTCTCACCATTTGCTTCATGTTCGAATCCTCTGAGGATTGGGCCTGTCGTGACCCCTGATCTCGCCGAGACCCCTTTCTTGTATTTGATTTTCCCTGCACTTGACCCTTGCCTTTGCCGTCTGGCTTGGGGTACTTGCTGGGACGGTCCTTCTCCCCATCCTCCCGCACGCGCTTCTCGTCGTAGCTGGGCAGCAGGTGCCGGAAGAACTCCGTCTCCTGGTCTTCCACATCCATCATTCTGTACCACACCTGAATCGCGAGCCAGCTGACACGCGAGCAACGCTTGAAAGAGCACAGTGCATGATTTGGCGTGCCTGGATCGGTGCTCGGTAGCCCCAGCGCACCCGCAGAAGGCACACGGACTCACAAGCTCTGGGCCCCACTTCAACGCGGCGGCAGTGAGCATATCAAGATACCGCTTCCAGATGTCAGCATGTGTTTTCTTGATATGTTGCTTGTGGTGCCTGGGGTCGCCAATCCATTGTCGACACACTACGCAGTGCTTCAGCAAGTCATCACGCATGGCAGTATCCTGTGTGAGGCACGCAAGCCCGGTACTCAGTAGTTTTTGCACCTGCTCTGCTCTCTTGTAAAACGGAAGATCCATAGGTGTAGGCACCAGTGCTTCAGATGGCTTTCCAATCATAGCATGACACCGACCATTGCTAACATGTCGTATCAGGTTTTGCCATCCATGGAATGTCTTGTGACACATTCTACATACCGGCATGCCGTCAACTCCAAGAACATCACGAGTCAGATCGGCGGCAACCGCTGCAGCCTCCCTGTTTACCTCGGGGTGTCGATGCCCAATATGAGTTTTTAGAGCCCGCTCATTCGGGAAGTACTGGCCACAGCGCTGACAGGGCAGGCCTTCCAGCTCCGGAACTTGCACAAGCCTGACATGTGATCTCTGATCCAAAGCCGCTTGAGTGCGTATCATCCCACACGCCCATTCAGCCTGTGAAGAAATGTGTTCATCCTGCAACACGATGTGATGCTCACACGTCCGTACTGCATGTAGTCTGTTCACAAAAGCAACACTCAGCTCCAACAGAAGATCCATGGGGTCCCGTAGGCCCAATCTCGTTTGTAGCGATGTCGTAGTTTCACCCGTTAGGTGTCGTGGAGACCTGGCAATAGCACGCCAGTGTGTTGCAACCACTCCCCTGAGCTTGGCAGTTGATGCTGGTGTTACGCCAACCGTCACTAATGAATATGTCAGCGAGGTCCAGATGCATGTGAGCCACATACGAACACGGGTAGCCAAGGTCAAAACGCGACTGTGCAGAAACTTCTTGAGTCTAGTGTAGTTATCCTTGGCAACAGCAAGACGCCTCTGAAAGGTGAGATCCTCGAAGTTCGAATAGCTCAAGACGGCACCTAAGTAGGGATGAGAAGAAACCACCTGGATCGCAACGTCCTTTCCTTGTATCGGCAACGTAAGAAAAGGACCGTCTGGACCATGCTGAATCAGGTCCTTAAGGGCCTGATGCTTCTTTGAACCCGCGACTTTCAGAAGAATGGCCGATTTCTTGTAGTTGACCAAAAGATCGTACGACAAGAACAACTCAATGATGACGCTGAAACCCTTCAATGAGCGATGCACATCCGCCTGGCACTTGATGACACTCGTGGTCAGGAAGTCGTCGGCATAGGCAGTGACAGACCTCTTGCACATGTGATGGCTGGTTGACTTAGCGGCGGCGCCGCAAGGTGCACTCTGCAGTGCAGCACATTCCACACCAGCCTCCTTCGTTTCGATCGGAAGCATAAGTCTGTCGTACTCATGCATGAGAAAAACAGTCGCACAAGTCCATAGCAAGGGAGCCATTACACAACCTTGTCGAACACCACGGTCCGTCGGAATTCGTGCCGAATCACCTTTGTGATTGATATGATAGGCAGAATCACGATGCCAAGCGATGACAATATGAACAAGCTCCAAGGGAGCACCTGCAGCCATGAGCGAGGTGGCAATGAGCTGCCGAGGAAGCCTATCGAAAGCCTGACTCAAATCAAGGCTCAGCATACAACCTCCGACCAGTTCGCATTTTTGGGCACCTTGTCTTCGATGATGTACAGTTCGCAGCTGACTCGGACCTCACGACAATGCGAGAAGGCTCGCAGCAAGGCATGAGCTCCTTCTCTACGAGGAAGATACGCCATTTGAGGAGCTGTCGAGGCATATGCCAGGACAAATGGTTTCAGCCTTTGCGAGAGAATTTTGAGCACTGCCTTTCCTCCCATACACTGAAGCCCTATGGGTCTTAGAGCCTCCGGCCTCTTGATCTTCTTGGCCGATTTGACCAGCAATGTAAGCCACGCGTCCTTCCAGATCGAGGGGATATCAAGAGCTCCCGGCTGCAAAACACGACAAAGACATGCATGTAAATGAGGAGCAACAAGATCAGAGCAAGTTCGCCAGACCATTCCAGAAGCACAGTGAGCAGGAACGGCCTTCGCCATCGGGGCATGTTTCAGCGCCATTTCCACCTCCTGAACAGTGATCAAATGTTCTGACTTTCCTGCGGCGGTCTCAGGAAAACCTGTATTTTGCCCTCCATAGTGGGGGCCGCATGGAATCTCTACTAGAGACTTAAGAGGGGCCTTGTAAGGGAGGGCCAAATAGGATCTGGAAGCGACTTCTCCAGCAGGCGGATCGACCTGCACTGGCGTGGTCTGGGTGTAAAAGAGATCGGTGTAGTAGGTCCGGAGTTCCTGGAGCTCCTGTGCCGGAGAGAGAAGGTTGCCATCAGCATCCCTAATTTGTATTCGACGACGATCCTCCTTGGGCGCCAGTTGCCGAACTACAGTGTAGAGACCCTTCATGTCATGTTTCTCCACTGCAAGCGCTGCCCGATTCAGATGTTGTTCAACGCGTGCCTTGCGGACTTCCCGGCTGGCCTTTTGCACCACTTTCCTCTGCTTCCTGAAGGCCACGAAATTCTTCCAGGCATTCCAAACTCCATTTGAAGAAAATTTAAATCGCCTCCAAAGATCCCATAGTGCTCTAATGGGTTTCTGCACCGATTCGTCTTCATGAAAGCAAGGATGAGCTTTCGGGAAGGAGTCCTTCCGGCACGCCCAGGTGGAGGCCTCGAAGAGAATGCCATTGAGCTGCTCAGCATCCACCTGTGGCTTGGAGTGAAGCTCTGAAACAACCCAAGCTCGCACGCGATCACGCGCGCTAGGATCCTCGGACAGGATCTTGGAGATGGTTCTCGCGTTTGGCGAGTTCTGGTTGCGGACCTTCCATGGACGATAGTTAGCAGGGATACTGGCTACCAGAGGGCGATGTTGACCGTCAAGCTTCCAGTCACCAATAGGGAACTCTGAGAAAGGCACGCATTGTTTTGAAATGGCATCGGAGGCCTCGATGGCCGTGATGACAAAGTCAATTTGAGTTTTTGCTTGTTGCATGGCATATGTGTGCATACGAGATCGAGGTCCCTGCCATGTATTCAATGCCACCAATCCACGCTGCTTCATAAGATCCAAGACACAGTGCATGTCCTCCGCCACCTGATGTCCATCACGCATGGAGATTGCAGTGCCTACATGTGATTCATGCATCGGAAGCTGACCATTGAAGTCACCAGCAAGAAGGAGAAGATTACGCCGAGGACGAGCTTCCAGGGCCTTTGTCAGTTTACTCCAGATTTCACCACGACGCTTCATCAAATCCTTCTTTTCAGCTCTAGTATTCCAGGGGATTTGGTATATGTTAAGAAGATCAATGGCAACATCACGCAGGCTCACACGAAGCTGCAGAAGGCGTCCTGGATGAAGAACGCTGTATGCAATATGGCTCGCCTTAGCAATTTTGGTGCAAACCATACAGAGAACTCCCGCATATCTGGTTTCAGGATCACCGCTGTGTACAAAATGCCATCGAGGTGAGGACCACTCTGCATCATGGCCCCAATGTGTCTCCTGCAACATGACAATGCTGATGTGAGACTGCTCTGGCTCATCCAGCCATACAAGGAATTCGTCCAGCATACCCGTTGAAAGTCCACCTGTATTCCATGTAAAAGCAAAAAGTCTGGGCCCATGACGAGATCTCAAGCATCGAGTCGATCGGGATTGCTCAGGCTCCTGATTTGCAGGGGGAAGCCGTTGACATTCAAGGGCATTACGAGTAACCCAGCGACCTCTGTAAAAAGTCCCGCCTTTGTTTGCTGCCCTGTGAAGAGCCCTTCGGTATGCACGTTTGCGCACTCCATTGAGGGGTTCAGAACTGATTGATAAAGACCCACTGTGCTTTGCTGACCACGAAAAAGAAGCAGCTCGTACCTGGTTACTCGCAGCTCCAGATGATGCCGTGGGCGCACCATCAACCCTCACACCTCCAACACATGGTATGAAAAGAAGAAGCATGATCAGGTACCCGATAGTGTTGGACCCGGACTTGGGACCGGGCTGGCTGAGAAGAATCGATAGCCCCGAGACTCCCCAAAGCATTGAACAAAACGCGGCGTTCCAAATACCAAAAGTGAAAATACAAGCACGAATAAAATTCATGTATCTAAGAGAAAAGCACAAAAGTAGGTAATCAAAACAGCGCCGGTCGTTCATGTATTCCATGGCAACATCCGCGTTCGGAGTCTGATAGTCATTGACCATCCTTCCAGAAGAGGAATGCGACCCTTCGTCAGCTTCAAGATGCACAGGAACATTACAATCGGAGACAAAACTCTGGGCTTCAGAACTCGAGGGAGAAACAGCCGAACCGCCATGTTGCATAGCAGCGCTCGTATCACACGCGCCCTGTCCATCCACTCCACGCGGCTCATGGTTGCAGCAACACGGTCGCCAATGGCATGAGAGACACGGTGTCACGGGCGCCTCATTACCCGCCGGGAACATCTCGGACTCCGTTGTCGTCAGGGACTCGATGCGTAGTAGACGTCGTAGCTTCCTGCCGAATTCTCTCCTGGCCTGAGCATGTACATTCAAAGGAAAGATTGCATGTGTCTCAGGAAGGTCGTCCATGTCTGAGGCAGAAGAGCTACTACGTCTTGCCTCATCCAGAGTCCTGCCCTCCCAGTTGTTGTCATAGGAAGGCTCAGTGTGTGCGCCGTCCGGCGCAGATCCAAACGTATCCTCAGCCACAAGCTCCAATGGGAAGTCCAAAAAGAGAGAAGCGCTGTTGCACTCTCCAGAAACTGCAGCCAGAGAAGACGAAGAAGCCGCCTGTGTCTCTCCGGTAACCACGCCTAGAGAAGGCGAAGATTCCTCAGGTATTCCTCCAGAGATGGCATCCAGAGAAGGCAAAGGTGCTGCCTGTGTCTCTCCAGTAACTTCAGCCAGAAAAGATGAAAATGCCGTCTGGGTATCGCCAAAGACTATAGCCTGAAAAGGCGAAGATGCCGCCGGTATATCTCCATCCAGGGACAGAAAGCAAGTACATTCAGCCTGATCCTGAAAACACACTTCGCACATAGACTCGATGCATTCGCAAGGTGTTCGGAGGCATCCATAGCAAAAGTCATCAGCATCCATCTGCTGCAAAGATATTGGACCAGGGGTCACAGAAGTCTGCTCTGCATCTTGATTGACATTATCAGGCAAAGTTGAACCAGCACAGTAAGAACCAGGGTCTTGAACTTCCGGGATGTCCATGTCATATGCACAGATGCAGTTCCGCTGACAGCAGTCAGAACATGAGGTACTCGAGCACGCCTGTGCCCCATCGTCTCTCTCCAGCTCGCCAGCTTCAACGTTTGGAAAAATCGGCATCACACACAGCAAGAAAAACAACGAATGTCCATGGCGCATGTTGGCAGCTACGACTGTCACTCCCAAGAAAACCCCAAACCAAGGGAACCCCCAAGACAAGCCCCGAAAAAGACCCCGAAAGCCCCGAAGAGGGAGGGGGGGGAGAAGAAACACAGGGCAGGAGAACCCAAGGGCCACCGCTTTTGGCAGCACGTTTTGAGCCAGGGTGCTTGATGCTCGGGCCTTCAACGAGTGGCTGGCCAACCGGCGGCAGCGCCAGGAGGGCGAGGCCTACGCGGACGAGCTGGGGCGCATGACCGACGCTGTTAATAGGAGGATCCCCCAGCTGAGGTGGGCCCCCGCAGAGCGAGCAGGCGTCCGCCGCGTGGCGCGCGATGTCGCTGCCGGGCGGAACACTAGCGACTCTGGGGTTTACGGCGGCTTGATGTAAAGATGGAGGAGCGACGTGCGCACGGCTTCCGTGTCAGACCCTCCTACGGGCAGGTCCTGGGCTACATAGCTGAGGGCGAGCCCTTGCCCATCAATCTCCCGAACCGCAACGCCAGCATCCTGACTTCCTCGCATTTCTGGCTCGACGACTATCCGCAGAGCAGCGAGCCCGAGCCTGCCCCGCTGCCCCACACGACCGTGGACCCTGCAGCAGCCTACGAGGACGCCAACGAGGGCTACGATGGAGTGCCCTTCCCCCGCCGGGATTTTTTGCGCCCACGACCCTTCGACCTGGACAGCGAGTCTGATTTTGGGGCTGTGGACCCGGGCCAAGCTCTGAGAAACGACGGGCTGGAGCCGCCAGCACCGCCAAGCTTCTTGAGCCGACTGCAGCAGGCCGAGGCCGCGGCGGGAGCTGCGGCGGGACTGGCGGGCTCTGCATCTGCCATCGCGGGGCACGGACAGGACCTCTACAACGCCGCGCGCAGGGGGCGCAATTGGATCGACCGGAACCTGCGCATCCCGCGCACACCCGAGGGCCTTGCACCCCCGCCGGACGAAGTAGCTCCGCCGCAAATTATAGGCCGGCCCAGCGAAGTGGAGCCGCTTCTGGAGCGGGCGGGACAGCGAGCCCAGGAGGTGGAAAGGGCTGCGGCCCGAGACATCGAGCAGTTCATGAGCGAGCAGGTGGCCGAGGCCGAAACGACCGAAGGTTTTGCTTCCACCGCAGAAGTGGCTGCGGGGGCTGCAGAAGCGGCGGCGGCGGCGGAGGGGCCAGGAGCGTTGGCACTGTTTGGAGAGGCCGCGTTGGGCACAGCTGCGGGCATGGGAGCAGCAGCAGGAGGCCTCGCAGTGGCGGGCGGGGCAGCGGCGCTCGTGGGCACTGCGTGGGCGCTCCACGGGGGGATGGTGGCAGCAGAACACCTCCTAGGTTGGGGCGGAGGCGGAGGAACCGACACGGATGCTTCTCGCCCCAGCTCCGCGCCCGACATCCAGACCTTGAATGGCATGCAGGAGTTTGGGGCTGAGCAGCACTTCCAGCTCCAGGAGCAACGCCCGCCGCAGGCCTCACGGCGGACGCAGTTTTACCGCATGGACACCGACGGCGAATCGGAGCCGCGGGCCCAGCCGCCCCCCCGAGTGCAAGCTCGTCCCGCGAGGCCCACGCGTTTCCCCACAGGCCTGAACCCCGCTCCCTTGGCGCAATCCTCAGGCAGCGACTCCTCCCGCGGGCCTCGCATGCAGCGCCAGTCGCGCGCGGCACCGCCCCCTTCCTTCGAGGCGCTTCGCAGCGCGAGCGAGCCGGAGGCCGCATGAATCTTTCGGTAGAGTAAAACCATGGAGCAAGTGACTGCTGCCGTGAACGACGAGCTCGTTCAGAGCCTCGACTACAAGCTCGCGACCTCAAACGTCAACTACGTGCTCTCTCGAGCGGACGTGACCTACCATCCATCGTCCCTCAGCGTCTTCACGCCCACGACATCGAGGGTGTGTCGCATTCCGTTGACAACAGCTTCTTCGTTCATCGATCCCGACAGCGTCAAGATCGGCTTCACGGTGCGGAACAACAGCACCACGGGCACGCTGTTGCTCTCCTCGCCGGATCCCAGCTGTTTGGTGGACAGGGTAGAGGTCTTTGCCAACGGGACTCGCATTGAGGACATCAACTATTACAATCGCTGCAGCTACCTCTACAGCCTGCTGAAGAACGAGGAGTGGTGGCTGAATCGTCACATCCAAGGCTTCCTCGCGGACGCCGGGGGCAACGCCGAGCCCATCGCGGCCGAGGGCTCCCGGCATGTCCTCTTTCCTCCTCATCTCGTAGGAATATTCAACGCGGGCAAGATGTTGCCCCCAGAGCTCAACCTTGTCCTACAGATTACCTTCGCCGACCCAAATGATGGAGCCCGCGGCGTCAGCGCAAGCAAGGACTACACCATCGAGAACGTGAAGGTGTACGCTTCTCAGGCTCAACTCGATTCCAGTTTGTACTCCTCGTTCCAGAGAATCATGACCAGCGGACGCAGTTTGGTGTTCAGCTTCCCGACCATGCACACGCAGCTCTCCAGCATTCCCGCCGGGAGCACGAGTTATAACATCACAACAGCACGTGCTTGGACGAAATTCATGGGGGCTTTCGTGACTTTCAACAAAACCACGAACGACCACGTGAACAATTTCGAGTACGCAGGCAACAACGACAACCGCGACCTGAAGAGCCAGATGCAGCTCGGAAGTCTCCAATATCCCCGGACGGCGAACGAGAGCATTGCCGAGCATCATCATTATTTGGAAATTCTTGCAGGGACGATAGATAGCAAGGTCCGCAACATGCGAATTAGGGGCAACTTGTACGGGAACAACCAGTTCGTTGCAGCCTTCCCGACCGAGCGTGTGCCGGGCCACGCACTGTCTGCCGTGAGCACCAGATCCGGTGACCTTTGCCGCTTCTCTTTCAGCAATATGCTGCCGGACCGAGTGGACCAGTGCTTCGTGCACCAAATTTCATACCAGCTCGTAACGTTGTCGGGCGCTGGGGTCAGTTCCCTCGACTAGTAAATGAGTCTTTTCGAGTCGACCATCACCGGCAACATACTCAACGATGGCCAGACCCCCATCGCCACCATCGAGATGCAGGGCATCTCCGCGGGGCAGCTCGCCACGGTCCTCACGGCCTACACGCCCCTCACGGACACGACCGCCAACACCGCCTCCATCGGCACCAACTCGGCCGCCGTGGCCGCGCTGCAGACGCAGGTGGCGGCCATCCCCGCGCCGCCCGACCTGACGCCCTACGCTTTGGCGGCGGACCTCGCAGCAGCCGAGGGTCTCATCGCTGCCAACCAGTCCTCCATCACCAGCCTGAGCACCAGCCTCACCACGGGGTTGGCGGGGAAGGCGAACCAGTCGGCCTTGGACGCCCTGCAGCTGGACGTGAATGGCAAGAGCACGCCCGCCTCCGTGGACCTGAAGCTCGCGAACCATCCGACCAACGCCGCGATGAACAGTGCGATCACCTCGGCCAACAACGCCACGCTGGCCACGGTGGCGGCCAACTACGGGCTCAAGAGCACACAGGATCAGCAGGCCCTCGACATCGCGGCCCGGCAGACGGCCGCGGACGTCTCCCAGGCCATCGCCACTGCACTCCTCCCGTACACCGACACCAGCGGCCTGAACAGCGCGGTGGCCCTGCGCACCACGCCCGCGGACGTGGACCAGAAGATCGCCACCGCCCTGCTGCCCATGGTGGCCCAGACTGCGCTGGACGCCGCACTGGCCCTCCGCGACGGGAGGCTCGACGCCGCCGAGGCGGTCCTGGCGACGCTTGGCTTCCAGTCGGCTGCCGACGTTGCGGCGGCGCTCGCCACGGCCCTCGCGGCCTACACTGACACTGCGGGGCTCAACGCCCTCCTGGCCGTGCGGGACGCACGCCTGGACGGGCACGACGCCGACATCCTGGTCCTGCAGGGAGCGGGCCCCTTCGTCACGGCCGCGGACCTCTCGGCCTCCGAGGCAAGCTTGCAGAGCGCCATCGACGCGCTCAACTCCGCGCTGGCCGCGCTGACCACGGGCGGCGGCACGAACCTCGCCAACGCCCAGGCGTGGCCCGGGCAGACGACCTGGGACCTCCTGGTCGGAACGAACACGATTAGGAACTGGCACTTCAACGCTCCCCTGAGTGTCACCCTCGAGAACGACAACTTCACGCTGAGCCTAGCCTGCGATGCGTACACGCAGGCGGAGGTCACCGCCCTGCTGGCGCCCCTGGCCAGCGAGTCCTGGGTGCTTGCCACCCTCGGATCCTATTACGACTCCAGCGAAACCAATGGAGCCATCACATCAGCTCTGGCGGCTTACTACGACAGCACACAAACGGACGCCGCGATTGCTGCGGCCGTGGGCGGCATCGACTTGAGTGCATACGTGCCGTGGACCGGGCTTCAGGCGCCCATCCTGAACGAGATCGCTATAGCGCTCGCATCCTACTACGACTCCGCGCAAGTGGACGCCCTCATTACGGGCGCAGCTGTTTCCAATGCGCCCGCCTGGAGCGGGAACATCACCTGGGAGCTGCTGACGGGGCAGGCCCTGCGGAACCTGCACTTCACCGGGCCCCTGCTGGCCAGCCTCCAGAACTCGGGCAACACGCTGCAGATCGAGTGCCAGGCCTACGACCAGAGCCAGACGTACACGCAGGCCGAGGTAAACACCCAAATCTCGAACGCCGTCGACGCCCTGAACGTATCGCAGTACGCCACGCAGGCCGACATCGACAGCTCTATTGCTTCGGAGCTCACCAACTACTGGGACCAGGGCGAAACCTCGGCGGAGATCGCCAGCCAGATCAGCTCCTCTGGGCTCCTCACCGAAGCGCAGGGCGATGCACGGTATCATCCCGTCAACGGCAACGCCGGAGGCGGAGGCATCATCCCTATGGTCCTCGACAACTTTACGCCCAGAATGATAAGGGCGCTGCTGCCCCAGGCACCCCTGGGAGCGAACCTGATCCTGGGCAACTCCGCCACGGTGCAGCTTACGTGTGACTGCTACAGCAAAAGCGAAAGTGATGGGAGGTACTTCTCCAACAGCGACTTCACGCCCCTGGACTCCAGGTACCATGTGGTCAACGGCAACGCGGGGGGTGGGGGCATCATTCCTATGGTGCTCGACAACTTCACACCAAGAATGATAAGGGCGCTGCTGCCCCAGGCACCCCTGGGAGCGAACCTGATCCTGGGCAACTCCGCCACGGTGCAGCTTACGTGTGACTGCTACAGCAAGGCCGAAAGCGACGCCCGCTATGCGCTGGCGGGCGCGCCGCCCTCGGATCCCCTGCTGGTCAATGACGTGAGGGCCAACGGAGCGGATTTCTTGACGCTGCGGGGCGGCAACCTGGGCATCGAGTTCGAGGCTTCCAACGGGGCCGCCGTGGCCGACCTGTCCTCGAGCCAGTTCAGCCTCAAGACGGGCGTCAACATGCTGACCATGGGCCGCATCTTCGCAGACAGTAGCCTGGGCATCGCCACGGCCGGCAGCATCCAGGCGGATACGCTGGAGCCCCTGCTTCCGACCAATCAGTTCCTCAACCTGAAGTCGGGCACCGTGTCCGTCAGGGTCACGGACCAATCAGACCAGAGCCTCTGCACCTTCGCCACATCGGAGGTGCACACGGTGGCCCCGAGGCTGCGAGTGGACACAGAGCTCTACATCGACGACGCCGCGGGCACGGCCACGGGGCTCGTCACCAATGCGATCTCCACGCGCGCCCAGGACACGGAGCTCACTATCACTGGCGGCTCGGGAGGCACTGTCGTCAACGGGGCGCTGGACGTGTTGGGCACGCTGACCTCAGGGAGCGTGGAGCTGTCCACGGAGCTGCGGGCGCCTACGCTGCGGGCCCGAGCCACCGACGATTATTTGACCCTTACGGGCGGCACGCAGGGGACCTACCTCAACTCCGTGCTCTACACCGCCAGCGCCATCCGCGCAGACAACGGCATCGTCTCGAGCCCCGCGTACCTGGAGCTCATTGGCGGCAGCACGGGGGTGCAGGCACAAGGAGATTTGCAGGTTGTGTCCACAGTCAACAGCGGCAACGTCACGGCGGAGGTGCTAAACCTCGCGACTGCGGGCAATGCGCGGCTCCTGGTGGCCTGCAACGCGGGCTCAGGGGAGCTCTCCGCCTCTTCTGCGGGGGGCGTGCAGCTCTACGCCCAGGACCAGGCCATCTTCCTGCGCACGGCGGCGACCGGGCCGGCCAACCTGATTGTGGAATCGAACACGGGCGGGGCCAACGATGGGGAAGTGATCGTGAATTACGGGTTCCAAAATCTCTCGGACGAGAAGCTGAAGCACAGCGTGGAGTCCGCGGGGCTCGAGGAGCTGCAGCAGCTCTTCGACGCCGTGGCACCCAAGTGGTACCAGCGGACCGAGGGGAGCCAGAAGCGTACGTTGGGTTTCATCGCTAACGAGGTGCTGGAGACGGGGCCCGTGGGCCAGGCCCTGTGCGGCAAGCTTGTGGACGAAGAGCTCGGGGAGCTCGTTACGCTCGACTATAACCGCATGTGCTGCGTTTTGTGGGGAGTCTGCCAGGGGCTCCAGGCTCGCGTGGAGGCGCTGGAGAAGGGCAAAAAGCGGGGGCGCTCGTGAGTTCTTTTTCATAGTTTTCATGCGATATAAATGAGCTCCGAGCTGTCAGCTGCTTGCGAAGGCGTCATGCAAAATCCTTCTGAGGAAAATCTAGTTCGGCTGCTGGATTGTTGGTCGCCGGAATGGAAGCATCGTGGGCGTCAACGAGGCATTGGCTCGGGATCATATGAGATTTACTGCACCCTGGGGCTTTACGCTTTTGGAGGCAATGCTCCCAGCATGTCAAAAGCTTCCGACGCGAAAGAAGCATGCATCGCGCTTAATCACTTCTTGCGCGATCGCATTCCGGATGGAAAATGGACCTCCCTCGCGGTTATTCTGAACCCAAGCATCGGGCTTCACCGAGACATGGGAAATATGATCGGCATGCCGAACTACGCGATCGCGGTCGGACGATACACGGGAGGCAGAGTTTGGGTCGAAGATGACGAAGGCACTTCGCTTGATGAGGTGGTGATGAAAAAGAAAATGCATCGGCTTCGAGGCTGCTGGATCGACATGCACAACTGCTCAGTGTCGTTCAACGCCCGTCGATTCCATAAAGTCGAACCTCATGAAGGGCATATGTGGGCGATTGCAGCGTACACTCCCACGGCTTTTAGACGATGCTCCGATGAAAACCGCAAAGAATTGGCATGTTTGAATTTCCCTGTACCAGAAAGTGCCAACACAGATTGACGAGTTGCCCTGCACAGCTGCCCTGCCACTGCTGCCCTGCCACTGCTGCCCTACCACCCCCACTCTGCACTGCTGCCCTGCACTGCCGCCCTGCCTCCGCCCTGCCGCTACTGCCCTGCCACTGCTATTCCGCCTAAGCTGCCCTGCCACTGCTGCCCTGCCACTGCCCTGCCACTGCTGCCCTGCCACTGCTGCCTGCCAGCCCGGAATCAAACCGAGTGAGCCCCGGAATCAAACCGAGTGGCGACCTAGTGGCGACCCTGTGGCGACCCTGTGGCGACCCTGTGGCGACCCTGTGGCGACCCTGTGGCGACCCTGTGGCGACCTGTGTGCTCTCCAACTGCTGCCCCTGCTGCCCTGCCACTCCGCCACACTGCTGCCCTGCCACTGCTGCCCTTGCCACCCTGCCCGCTCCGCACTGCTGCTCCCATTGCACTCTGCCACTGCCTGCCCGCTCCGTGCTGCTGCCATGCCACTCTGCCACTGCTGCCCGCTCCGCACTGCTGCTGCCATGCAACTGCTGCTCTTGCCACCCTGCCCGCTCCGCACTGCTGCCATGCCTCTGCCACTGCTGCTCTGCCTCCGCCCTGCTGCTGTGACCCTCTGCCACTCCGCCCTGCTGCTCTGCCATTCCGCTACTATTCCGCCCTGCCGCCACTGCTGCCCTGCTGCCCTGCCACTGCTGCCCTGCCGGAATCAAACCGAGTGAGCCCCGGAATCAAACCGAGCGAACTCCGGAATCAGTGGCGACCGTGTGGCGACCCTGTGGCGACCCAGTGGCGACCTGTGGCGACCTTGTGGCGACTCTACCTTGCCACAGCTGCCCTGCCACCTTTGCAGCCCCTCTGCCACTCTGCTGCTGCTGCTCTGCCACTCCGCCCTGCTGCCCTATCACTGCTGCTGCCCTGCCACTCCGCCCTGCTGCCCTGCCACTGCTGCCCTGCCACTCCGCCACACCGCTGCCCTGCCACTGCTGCCCTGCCCTCCACCCTGCTGCCCTGCCACTGCTGCCACTCCGCTCTGCTGCCCTGCCACTGCTGCCCTGCATTGTTGTGTCATTATTGAATCATTTTGAGTCATGATTGAGTCATCTTGAATCATTATTGAGTCATTATTGAGTCATTATTGAATCATTAATGGGCCGTTTTTTGACAAGAAGGGACTGGTTTTGCAGCGAAGTTGAGCGTTTTTTTCCGCTTTAAAACCTTTCTCCCTGCAGACTTACTCAGGTTGAGGTACTGTTTTGGAGCCAAGTTGAGCGTTTTCCACCAAAAATACATGCGCTGCGATTCTGCTCCGGTCGAAGAAAGCGTTTTTTTTTTGAGCGTTTTGGCTTAAAAAACCATAAGCCTGCTCGGGTCGAAGGTGCTGTTTTTGGAGCCATGTTGAGCGCTTTTTTCAGCAATGAACACCTTCTCCTTGCTCAGGTTGAAGGTCCTGTTTTGGAGCCAAGTTGAGCGTTTTTTTTTCAGCAATGGACACCTTCTCACACCTCTCTCACTCAAAAGAGCCATTTTGGAGCGTTTTGGAGCGCTTTTTTGGCTCAAAAAAAACCCCCCCCATAAGCCTACTTTCTATATTATTGTGTGTCACTTCCGTTGTCCTGCATGGCCCACACCTTCCCCCAAGGAGCCGTGAGCTCAAAGTTTCTTGGCATCGTTGGTGATGAAGCTCATCGAGGATGCTTCATTTTGCAAGTCGCATTATGAGGGGCACCTGCCCATCCACCTTCACTGGGCCTCCTGCAGGTTTCTGGGCAGCTTTCTGTTTCAGGTTGCATTGCCAGCCTCTGCACACTTCGGTAGCGACACGGGGATACGGTACCAGGTCCATTTTTGCAATCCCCTTTGAGGCAACACCCAAGCTAGCTTTCTGTCGCGTTTGCGTGATGTCCTGCATCAGTGTCAGTGCTCCTGAGATCGATCTTCGCCAGCCTCACAGGTTCGGGTTTTCTGCCCTGTGGTAGAAGTCTCCACAGAGGGGGTAGTCAAACCTGCAGCTATTCCATCTCAGGGGTTGGATTCTAGGAGGTTCTGGTTGGCCTTCTGAGTTTATGCAGAGCATGCAGTACATGATGGTGAGATGTGGTGATCGCAGGAGCCAGGCAATCGCCCCATGCCAGCACCTGGCTGTCGCCTTGTGAGAGGTCTCACAGCACTTGTCTCTCCCACAACTCCCACCTATTGGACCGAAATCTAGATTAGCAGCTACCAAGGGAACCGATCCCTGAATTGCCCTCAGTACCCAAGGCGCACGCCGCGCGCCCTTTGTTGTCCCACTGGGATGACCCTGGAGCGATGGAAGAAGGATTCCCCGATGTCAGTGTAAGAACCAGAGTCTGCCAAAGTCCGCAGTTGACTCACGAGCCCCTTTCATTCGCTGCGCCTCTGCGTTGGCAAGGGGGCTGGATGGTAAGGACGCGCTCGCCCAGATCTCACCCGCATCTTCCCAGCACATGCTGCAGAAGAGCCTCAGCAACCAGCGTGAAACGCCTTCAGTTAATGACGACTTGGGCCTGCAGGAGGCTCCGCAAAAAGGGAGTTTCTCTCATATCCAGGAGTAATGGAACCCGAATATAGACCCCCAAGTAGGATACCCTTATATTCATGACCCCAATAAGGTACCCCCATTTTCGAACACCCCCCCCCCATATTCAGGAGAAAGGTTTAGGTGCTTGGGGCTTTTATGGTGTGCTTGTCGATGGTTGCAGAGACCCACAGCCCTACATTGGAACCAATCTTTCGCTTGTCTTGAACACGTGGTCTTCCCGGAATACAAGTACCTTTTCTGGGATCCGGCTATGATGAAAACGACCATGTTGAGAGAGTCGAATTGGATGCTGTTTTTGGGGGAACATCCGAATGAAGAAGTCATCTCGTCTTAGCGTCGGGAATGAGATTTCCCTGCCCCCCCGAATATGAAAGACCCACCAAGCAATATGATCTTCTGTAGTATTTGTGCTATGTGCTAACACACTGTAATCTGTTTTCATACATTCTGCACTATACTACCGTATGCTAAGACAACGCGATGGTGTACTCGAATCCTACGGTGTGCTGTAAGGTACTGTAAGGTCTCCGAAAGCTGCCAAACTCCGAACCTCCAAAGACGGACTGGGGAGTGCAACAGGGGCCAGCAGCGAAATTCTGAAAGACTGATCTGCTTCTAGAGAATTTCAAACACGCCAGGTATTTCTTGGGACGTCTTTCGCATGCAACGCGAGGCAGTGCACGCGTAGTGATTTCGGGGTCAAGATGAGTTTAGCAAGCAGGAAAACGCAGCAACTTGCGAGCAGGAGGTACTTGAGCCTAAAGGTGACAGACGTTCAGGCGGGCATGTCTCGGTTAAGGTGTTGCGGTTCTAGCTCAGACTGGACTCGAAGCTCATGGGATCTGGTGCGACTTCTCGCCGTCAAACAAACCAGCGCTGGTAAACTGGCTTGGTGGCGTGCACGATTCCGCCTGCTGGGTGCTAGGGGCATGCCCTTCAGGTTGTGGATTTGAGCCCTTGACAGCTACTTGTAGCATGAACCGTGATCGATACAACTAGATGCATAGGTACAACAAATAGCCAGGAGCAGCTTGAGGAACCCCATGTGTTGTCACGTCATGGCGGCCAAAAAAGGTCTCCGGTGGCCCCTGAAATTTTTCCAAGCAGCTCCTGCAGCCCTGGTGGGCCCAAGCAATGGATTGTTTTAGGCCTCAGCCATCGAATCGTCACCTTTCTTTCGAGTTGAAATTGAAATCGGAAGGGAGAAAACACAGGAGACGTGGAAGACAGGAGAGGCGTGGACATCTTCCATGAGACCAGTACAAGCAGCCACCACTTTGCAGCGATATCAACACGTTGACCTCTTGCTATTTGAGCCTCTCTGCTCTGAACCAAAGGTCTAGTGCTTGTTCAGGGGAACTCAGGGGGGGCGATGTGGAGGGTTTTTGCAAATGCAAGGTTTTTGAGGCAGATATGTTTTGCGTGTGGTTGCAGTCGGCTGAAGTGAGAAATCGTCGATTCAGAAGTCCCTGATCTTGTTGCATTGAGACAGTTGCTTCGGTACGTAGAGCCTTGCTTTGGTGGGGGCGGCAGTACAGCCACGACAGAACTGTACCATTTTAAACCACAAGCTTGGGTAAAGTAGAAGTAGACCATGAGCATCCATGAACTTCCATGAGTTTACGAAGATAAGTCCGAACCGCATGCTTTCCGATGGCGATGGCACCTGTCCGTAGCAAGCCTGCAGGCGCTTGCACGATGAGCAGTGCACGTGTTGGGCCCATGAGACTACCTTTCCTGCTGCAGGTTTTGTCAAACATTCTCCAGCACTTGACCAAGGAGTCGTTCAAGCTGGTCAGCTGATGGAGGCCTGATTCACGGAACCGACCCCAAAACCCCAAGCTCTGACCCCCTGAGCCGCCCTGAGCCGCCCCGAGACGCCCGGAGCCGCCCAGCTGCCCTTGCCGCTCTCGCCTGGACACCTGACACGTAGTCTTTGTTGCGAAAGTTGTTGAGGGTCGGTACTGCAGCCGAAGGCTTCACAGGCGTTTTGAGCCGGATTCGGTCTGGGGGTGAGTCGATTTGTGAGGCGAGAATGGTGAGCACAGAATCAACATGCTGCCTTCTCATCATGTTGCCATCGTTTGCCAGGTTGGTTTGCTGGTGAGGCCTTGACAGCTCAGATCTGCTGCCGGATCCTAGGCCTCTCGCCGCCTAGGAGCGCGAAGACACCCAGAAGTCGAAGCTCTTAACCCCGAAGCCCTATCCGAACCGTGCATGTGCCTCTCTCGCGCACGGTTTCTTGAACCCTCCCTGATCCCTTTCCCAATCGTGAGCTCTGACAAAGTCCGAGCGCAGCGCATACTCTGAAGTGGCAAATGGCTCGGGGAACGACGAGAGTCTCTGGCCGTGACTTGCCGTGGCTCTGCGTGTCTCGAAGCCGTGCACTTGTGGCCCTGAGTGCGTCAGAGCGCGCTCAGCAACCTGCTCTGCATGCTCTGCTCCCTTGCTCAGCCTCATCAGGTTCATGCTTCTGGTTTGGAAGTTAGATTTTCGAGCTTAGACAAGCCAGGGTCGTGCGATGAAACGCATGTGCCCGGCAAATGTTTGTCCTGCTGGGTGAGTGCATGCTGCTGGTCGAGTAGCTGCCACATCCGACTGAGCAGGTCTTGCCGGTCGTGCTGTGGAGGCTGCGCTTTTGGGCCTCCCGGCCCAGATCTCCACCCTCGGGGTGGTATGTGATGGCCATATGGCTGATGTTTGCCTCATTCCTGGATGTGCCGGTTTGGAACAAAAAGCTAGTCACAGCATCTTCTACAGGGTTTGCCTGAGACTACACATGCAGGCGAGTCAGCGTGAGCGATGCCCTCTCACACGTACCCACAGACAGGTTGCACTGGCCACTGGCCAGTTCCTGCCAGGTCAGCCTCATGGCGCATCCTGCAACAGCGATTGTGTATTTCTCTCTCGGAGATTCTGCAGGCTTTGGCCCAAGAGAAGCCAGGGTCGTGCGATAAAACGCAGTTTCTGGCAAGAGGTTTGTCGTGAGTGGTTGCCACACCCGACTGAGCCGGTCTTGCCGGTCGTGCTTGAATGGCTGCACTTTTGGGCCTCCTGGCCCAGATCTCCACCCGCGGGGCTTTGTGGTGGCCAGGTGCAGGGTTTCAGAGTTGAGGGGTTCGCATCTCATAAAGCGAAGAGTTGAAGCCTTAATTCTTGTCTGTGGCCGTGGCTGGGAGTTCTGACATGTGTTTACAGTTGTTGGCGCCCTCCTCGCCCCCCGCCCCCATTGCCTCGTGCTATCGCTGCCTTCGAAACCATGTGACCTTGTGCCATGCAGAGATGCGAAACTCATGGCCACGCGAGTCCGGCCTGTTATAGTTCAGGGCTTGGCCAGTCAGCCTGAGTAAACCCCTCCCAAACGTGTTCACAGACATGTTGCACTTGGCGGCCACTGGCCAGTTCCTGCCGCATTGGGCAGCAGCGATTGTGTTCGTCTGTCGTAGATTGTGCAGTCTTTGGCCAGGGTCGTGTGATGAAACGCATGTGCCCGGCAAGAGGTTTGTCCTGCTGGCTGACTGCATGCTGCTGGTCGAGTAGCTGCCACATCCGACTGAGCAGGTCTTGCCGGTCGTGCTTTGGTGGCGGCACATGTAGGGTTCTATGTGATCCCCATGTGGTTGATGTTTGCCTTCCTAGGTCCGAGTGCAAGGACATTGCTGGATGTGCCGGTTCTGGAACAAAGTTAATCATTGAATTTTCTGCAGGATTTGCCTAAGACTACTCATGCCGCGTACCCAACATGAGTGATACCTTCCCACACGTACCCACAGACATGCTGCACTTGGGGGCCACTGGCCAGTTCCTGCCAGGTCAGCCTCATGGCAGACTCCGCAACAGCGATTGTGCATTTCTCTCACGGAGATTCTGCGGTGTTTGGCCCATTTTGGCCCAAGAGAAGCCAGGGTCGTGTGATGAAACGCATGTGCCCGGAAAGAGGCTTGTCCTGAGTGGCTGCCACACCCGACTGGACAGGTCTTGCTGGTCATGCTTTGGTGGCCTCACATGTTGGCCTCCTGGCCCAGATCTCCACCCTCGGGGTGGTTTGTGATCGCCATATTACTGATGTCTGCCTTCCTACCGTGTGCAATGACATGCCTGGATGTGCCGGTCGTGGAACACAGCATTTTCTACAGGATTTGCCTGAGACTACTCATGCCGCCTACCCAACATGAGTGATACCTACCCACACTGCCAAAAACCTGTCTCGTGGCATCGTCGACAGTCTTGAATTTCTTTGAAATCCTGTCCTCGGCCTTGATCTCACGCATGCGCATCTTGACCGAGACCGCGCACTCGTCCAAGACGTTTGCTTTGCAGAGTGTCTGAAGCGAAGCTTGATCGTCTGCGTTGTACTTGCCCTCTTGGAAGAGAATCTGCATCAAATCCTCAGACTCCTTCTTCATAGCGGCCTCGCGAAGCTCATCCGGCCACTTGTTTGGGGGGGCCGTCTTGGATGGAGTCAGGTCACCAACTGTGCGGCTGATGCCCTCACCCGCCACTGCCGTGCTGGGAGGAGTGCTTGGAGCGGCATCCGTCGGTACCCACAGACATGCTGCACTTGGGGGCCACTGGCCAGTTCCTGCCAGGTCAGCCTCATGGCAGACTCCGCAACAGCGATTGTGCATTTCTCTCACGGAGATTCTGCGGTGTTTGGCCCATTTTGGCCCAAGAGAAGCCAGGGTCGTGTGATGCAACGCATGTGCCCGGAAAGAGGCTTGTCCTGAGTGGCTGCCACACCCGACTGGACAGGTCTTGCTGGTCATGCTTTGGTGGCCTCACATGTTGGCCTACTGGCCCAGATCTCCACCCTCGGGGTGGTTTGTGATCGCCATATTACTGATGTCTGCCTTCCTACCGGGTGCAATGACATGCCTGGATGTGCCGGTCGTGGAACACAGCATTTTCTACAGGATTTGCCTGAGACTACTCATGCCGCGTACCCAACATGAGTGATACCTTCCCACACGTACCCACAGACATGCTGCACTTGGGGGCCACTGGCCAGTTCCTGCCAGGTCAGCCTCATGGCAGACTCCGCAACAGCGATTGTGCATTTCTCTCACGGAGATTCTGCGGTGTTTGGCCCATTTTGGCCCAAGAGAAGCCAGGGTCGTGTGATGCAACGCATGTGCCCGGAAAGAGGCTTGTCCTGAGTGGCTGCCACACCCGACTGGACAGGTCTTGCTGGTCATGCTTTGGTGGCCTCACATGTTGGCCTACTGGCCCAGATCTCCACCCTCGGGGTGGTTTGTGATCGCCATATTACTGATGTCTGCCTTCCTACCGTGTGCAATGACATGCCTGGATGTGCCGGTCGTGGAACACAGCATTTTCTACAGGATTTGCCTGAGACTACTCATGCCGCCTACCCAACATGAGTGATACCTTCCCACACTGCCAAAAACCTGTCTCGTGGCATCGTCGACAGTCTTGAATTTCTTTGAAACCCTGTCCTCGGCCTTGATCTCACGCATGCGCATCTTGACCGAGACCGCGCACTCGTCCAAGACGTTTGCTTTGCAGAGTGTCTGAAGCGAAGCTTGATCGTCTGCGTTGTACTTGCCCTCTTGGAAGAGAATCTGCATCAAATCCTCAGACTCCTTCTTCATAGCGGCCTCGCGAAGCTCATCCGGCCACTTGTTTGGGGGGACCGTCTTGGATGGAGTCAGGTCACCAACTGTGCGGCTGATGCCCTCACCCGTCACTGCCGTGCTGGGAGGAGTGCTTGGAGCGGCATCCGTCGGTACCCACAGACATGCTGCACTTGGGGGCCACTGGCCAGTTCCTGCCAGGTCAGCCTCATGGCAGACTCCGCAACAGCGATTGTGCATTTCTCTCACGGAGATTCTGCGGTGTTTGGCCCATTTTGGCCCAAGAGAAGCCAGGGTCGTGTGATGAAACGCATGTGCCCGGAAGGAGGCTTGTCCTGAGTGGCTGCCACACCCGACTGGACAGGTCTTGCTGGTCATGCTTCGGTGGCCTCACATGTTGGCCTCCTGGCCCAGATCTCCACCCACGGGGTGGTTTGTGATGGCCATATGACTGATGTCTGCCTTCCTACCGTGTGCAATGACATGCCTGGATGTGCCGGTCGTGGAACACAGCATTTTCTACAGGATTTGCCTGAGACTAATCACGTTCGTTAGTCAGCGTGAGTGATACCCTCCTACACGTACGCACCAACATGTTGCACTTGGGGGCCACTGGCCGGTTTTTTCTCCCTCCACAGCATTTTTCAATCACTTTGCCTGAAGCGACTCAGCGGAGGATTTCCGACTGGACAGCACGACAACTCCGTGACAATCGCAAATTTCAAGTCATTGAGTGCCTTTCCTGTGAAGCACTGCACCTGCCACCCCCGTCTGAGCAGGTCTAGGTCAATTCGTGCTTCGGTGGCCATGAGGGGTCGCCGTCCGTCCCTCCTGTTTCGGGGTGTGCCGGGACACTTGTCTGTGCCCGCGAAGATATAAGTTTTCGGAAATGGGCTCCGACCTATTTTTTTTCCACACTGCACTTCTGGGCCACCTGGTCACTTTCTGCAAAGGTCCGAGGTGCAGAGGGAGGATTTCTGTATTTGGCATCATAGTGTTTGGCGATGCTGTGCAGGGGTCGTGACACACGCTTCAGGTCTTGGCATCACATGGCATTGCCGCACGCACGCGCATTGCAATTGCTGAGCGCCGCACGCTGTGCCTCATGAGGGCTTTTGGAATCTGGAGGCACGCTCACACCCGAAGTGCATAATCCTTCGAACAGCACAGCGGTCCCTCAAAACGAGGCCCGGCAATGGATGCCCTGGATGTTCGCCATAAAAAGGCGGTGAAACTTCTCGGGCTCGGACCGAGTGTGGGAGTCACGGACTGAAGCCGCCAGACTTGGATTCAGCAGGTGGGGCGTTGACGCGGAACGAATATCGGCTGAATCGAACTTGAAGACATCCTCGGCTGTTCCTGCGTGCCTTCGCCGTGATGCGACCACAAGCTCTAGCTTCAACTTTGGCCACTTCTTTGCCCAAGTGGTGGGCAGACGTCCAGGAACCTCCCCGCATTGCTGGTTGCATCCCCAGCAGTTGAATGTGAAGGTGAATGTTCTGGTGGAGTTCGCCGTTGGAGATGGCACTTGCGCGACTTGCATGTAAGGGTCAGAGAGGGTTTAGCTGTTTCGCGGTGTTGCTTGGCAGCAACCGCTCCCCGGTACCTGGGCCAAGCCAAGCCGGTGAATGTGTCGCTCAAATCTTGCTCCTAGACCCTGCCTGGGTGGTTCCTTAACATCGCCACACAGGGGAGACCAGCAGTGATGATTTCAGAGCTCTGCGAGTGTTTGTTGGAGACCCGAGAGATCCGCAGTGGGCCGTGCAGAGTGGGCCGCGCAGTGAGCCTTGCAGTGGGCCGTGCAGAGTCGTGCAGGAATGTCGAGTATGTTCAGAGCCGCGTGAACACCGTGAACACTGCAAGCCGGCATCTCAACTCTCTGCAGAAGTGAGGGCAACACTCCTTAAGCCCTGCCGATGGACTCGTACCCAGCCATCAAAACACTTCAATTGGAGATTACACTTGAAACAGAGTTCGTTGTGAGTTGAAGCGCTTCCCCGGATCTGCGGAAGCCTGCGCTCGCCCGTGCTGAGATATCTCACATCACAAGGTGTCTTTGCACGATGCACCTTGGTTGCCTTTGTCATGTCGTTTTCCAGGCCCTTGCAGACTCGGAAGGTTTGGTCTGTCAGCCTTTCAACTTCGGTCGTTTTTGGGCCTTTGGGGCCTTCGGGCTTTGACTCGGACGTGTCCATAAGGCCGAGAAGCATGCCGGGCTTGCAGTGCTTTCGGCGGTTTTCGGTGTTTTCCTGCCCGATGCTAGGGGCGAACAGCCTTCATGACCCACATGCGTGCGACTCTGGCAACAGTGCAGTCGTGCTTCCAGATTCAGCTATCGCTTGTTCTCGCAGTGCCTTGGTAATGGCAGCCCATCTCTCGGCATGGTACAAAATCGACCGCAGCCCGTGCAGAGCTCCTGCCAAAGGCCCGAGGTTCGAGAGCTCGGGGTTCGAGAGCTCGGATGCCTGCAGCTGACGCCCCGAAAGAATTGGAAGTTGCGGATCCGCAAGTTTTCCTTTTTTTTTCAGGGCCAGGAAAGCCCCACTCTGCCTGTTTCCACACTGAAGCTGCCATAACATGAACTTGAAACCCTGTGCCATCCCCCTTCTGGTCGGGGACGGTGCCTCGAGTCGCAGGCATTGCCCCGCACGCAAAGGGGATACTGTTGGAGTTTGTGCAGCCAAAAGGGGATTAGCTGAACTTGTTTTTTCCCTTAGTCTTGCTGCCGGTGCGTGTGTGCGTGTTTGGTACGACCACCCCGCACCCCAAGCCCTGTCTCCGAGCCAATGCCCCAAGCCTAGTACCTTTGTGAGGGATCGCAAGGGGAAGAGTTTCTGTTCCTGTGCCGAATCCAACCCAAGCCGCCCGGCTTGGGGGGGCGGGCCCATGGAGGTTCGGGTGGCGTTTTTCCCAGCTCGGATTGAGGGGCTCGGAGCGTCGAACTCTTGCCGGATCTCCCCAATGACGCAAGCGGAGGGGGGAAGAGATGGCGGGAGGGAA